>VCHM03000651.1:0-2500 GCA_006182925.3 Reinhardtius hippoglossoides
TTTCACTTAATCGGGCCCAGGAAATGGTCCGTGGGTCAGGAGCTCACTGAGACCCAGGCAGATTTAATAGTGGGTCCCCCCCTGGGCTAGGGTGCTGGTGCTGTGCTGGGCGGAGGTGTCGGGGAGGCTGTTTTGGCCCAGAGCCTGGCGGGGCTGGAGGCCCTGAACGTGTGAAAGTGGAGGGGTTCGCAGGGGTCCAAAACTGGAGCTCACTTAATCAGGCAGTGAAAGTGGTCGGGTCTGGAGCTCACTGAGACCCGGCAGATTTAATAGTGGTCCCCCCCTGGGCTAGGCTGGTGCGGGTTTGGTGCTGGTGCTGGAGGTGTCTGGGAGGGCTTTTGCCCAAGCCTGGCGGGGCGGAGGCCCTGAAATTCAAGTGGAGGGGGTTTCGCAGGGCCCCAAACTGGAGCTCACTTAATCAGCAGGAAGGGGGCCGTGGTCATGGACTCACTGAACCCAGGCAGATTTAAATATGGGTCCCCCCCTGGGCTAGGCTGGTGCTGGTGCGGTGCTGGAGGTGTCTGGGGAGGCTCTTTGGCCCAGAGCCTGGCGGGGCGGGAGGCCCTGAAAGTGTGCAATGGAGGTTGGTTCGCAGGGGTCCTAACTGGAGCTCACTTAATCAGGCAGCAAAAGTGGTCCTGGGTCATGGAGCTCACTGAGACCCAGGCAGATTTAATAGTGGGTCCCCCCCTGGGCTAGGCTGGTGCTGGTGGCTGGTGCTGGTGCGGGGTGGCTGGTGCTGGTGCTGGTGCTGGGTGTCTGGGAGGCTGCTTTGGCCCAGAGCCTGGCGGGGCTGGAGGGCCTGAAGGGGTGCAAGTGGAGGTGGTTCGCAGGGGTCCTACCTGGAGCTCACTTAATCAGGCGCCAAAGTGGTGTCCGTGGGTCATGGAGCAAATATAACATTATTATTTTTATGATTAAATTCAATTTGAACCTTTCTCCTGTAATGCCCCCATTTCCCATTAGATGGTGACTTTGACTGGGAGAGGAGTGACATTTGACTAAGTGTCATGAGTGAAATATGGAGGTGCTGCTCTGGTCCTTGAGCTCACCTCACTGACAACTCAGCTCGGCAGACAGGCAGGCAGGCAGGGCGGGCAGGCAGGCAGGCAGGCAGCAGGTGCTGGAGGTTTCAGGCGCAGGTGCTGGAGGTGCTGTCAGTCAGGCACAGAGATGCCACTCCAGCTGGCTCCAAATTGTAGCTGTTCTAATACTTGCCTCAATGTTATTTAGTTGTTCTCAATATCAACAACACACACAGACACCACACAGACACACACAGACACACACAGACACACACAGACACACCAACACACACACACACAC
This sequence comes from Reinhardtius hippoglossoides, assembly GCA_006182925.3. Classification (NCBI taxonomy): domain Eukaryota; kingdom Metazoa; phylum Chordata; class Actinopteri; order Pleuronectiformes; family Pleuronectidae; genus Reinhardtius; species Reinhardtius hippoglossoides. Next base: position 1,327 of record VCHM03000651.1, read on the forward strand.
ACACACACACACACACACACACACACACACACACCCACACACACACAACACACACACACACACACACACACACACTCCAAACTCACTCACTCGCACCTCTCACCTGCTCCGTCCTCCAGCAGGGAGAAGAATATTACTCAGTGTGTGTTTCTGGCCCGTGTTTTCAAGCACCGTCCTCCAGCGGAGAGCAGGGAAATCAAAAAATCATGAAAAAGGAATAAAATAATGCCCACCACCCTGCCTAATGTTCCCATTACACTCAGTGCAATGGGAGAAAAAAAAAAATATCAAAAATCATGAAAACGGGTTAAAATAATGCCCCCCCCCCTGCCCCCCCCCCCTGCCTACGATTACAGAAACCTGGTTTTCGACCACACTCAGTGCAATGGGAGAAAAAAAAAATATCAAAAAATCATGAAAACGGGTTAAAATAATGCCCCCCCCCCTGCCCCCCCCCCTGCCTACGATTACAGAAACCTGGTTTTCGACCACACTCAGTGCATGGAGAAAAAAAAAAATCCAAAATCATGAAAACGGGTTAAAATATGCCCCCCCCCTCCGCCCCCCCCCCTGCCTACATTGCAGAAACCTGGTTTTCGACCACACTCAGTGCAATGGGAAAAAAAAAAAAAATCCAAAAATCATGAAACGGGTAAAAATAATGCCCCCCCCCCTGCCCCCCCCCCTGCCTACGTTACAGAAACCTGGTTTTCGACCACACTCATTGCAATGGAGAAAAAAAAAAAAATCCAAAAATCATGAAAACGGGTAAAAATAATGCCCCCCCCCCTGCCCCCCCCCTGCCTAATGTCATGAATATACCAACTGAATGTTGGAAACTGTCTAATTTCATGAAAAAGGCCAATTTGATCAAAACAGGGAAAAGAGAGGATCGAGAAAATAGTCATGCTCATCGTTGCGATGTCAGAGGTTTCACCCCCCTTGACAGAATACATTCCGCACGATTACAGAAACCTGGTTTTCGACTGGACTCAGTGCAATGGAGAAAAAAAAAAAAATCCAAAAATGATGAAAACGGTTTAAAATAATGCCCACACCCCTGCCTAATGTCATGAAATATACCAAGTGAATGTTGGACACCTGTCTAATTTCATGAAAAAGGCCAATTTGATCAAAAACAGGGAAAAAAGAGGATCGAGAAAATAGTCATGCT
>VCHM03000652.1:2500-10267 GCA_006182925.3 Reinhardtius hippoglossoides
GTTTCTATAAAAGTACTGCCGTCCACAAATCCGTTTTGAAACTCCTCTTCTCCGATGAAGCTCCATGTCAGTTTCACGTCCCTTTCTATCAAGCTTTTGAAAACATTCCATACATCACATTTTTTCCCCCCCTCATAATGGACAATGTTTCGTCTTAGTTTTACAGCATATCTGGCATGGCTCAGCACATAGTTCAGGAGGTTTACATTGCATCCTTTCTTTCTTTCCTTCACACCAAACAGCCACAGCTTTTCCCATTGCATCCTCACCACATAGTCCCCTTTCCAGCAATTATTTATTAGCTTCCTTATTTTTCCAAAGTATTCCCTGAGTTCCCCGCATTCTACAAACTCATGCATGCATGTTTCCACTCCCACACCACATACATCACATTCCTTTCCCACATCCTGATCAAACTTACTTTTATTAAGTTATTATATATCCTGTTATGCCTTAGCATGAAATCAAAGTTTTCACATTCACTCGTGTTCCACTTCACTCTCAGATTCATCCATATTTCCCTTACATCCATGTCATCCATTACTTTGGCCCACACTTTCTCTGCCGCCGGTCTCCTCACTTCCTTCCCTCTCATACTTTTATATATCACTCTTGTTTTTACATTTATCAGACTCACCTTGCACTCTCCTTCACCAACATACATATCTATTTCCTCTCCTTCTCTCACCACGTTCTCTCTCACAATCATTTCCATCCATTCTTTGGGCATTGCTTTCTTTATTTTCTCTATTACCCCCTTCTGCTGTACCCAACCATATTTCATCCCCATTCCTTCTTACTTCATCTACAATAAACTGTGCCCTCATGAACCCTGGTATGTACTCATACACCATGTCCCTCACCTTCCTTATCCCTGCTCTCCATATTACTCTGTTAAAAATAGTTCTCCCCCTTCACCGTGATTTTTGGATTTAAAAACACTGGTTGCTCCCATACTTGCTTCACATTCTTGCATTCATACTTCACACCTCGCACAAACTCACCCCACGCTCCCAGCATCTCTTTGTAGTATTCAGTCACTCCATTTATCATTCCTTTTTTCATTTCCATATACACTCCACTCTCACCAACACCCTCCGCTTTTGTTAATTGCTTCACTCAAAAACACCTTCCACACATAATCACTCTTATTCTTTAAATATCTAACCATCATTTTCACCCTTAGTGCTTTCTTTTTCCTTTCTAAATTAATCATCTTCAATCCTCCTCCTCATAATCATTTTCTAATACCTCCTTAGCTATCTTAACACCCTTCCCATCCCACATAAACTCACTCACCATTTTTTCCACCTCTTTCAACACTCCCTCAGCACATCCATCACATTCATGACGTACACAAGTTTACTCATTATTAATGCATTCACCACTACTACTTTCCCCTTCAATTTCAACCTTCTCTTCTTCTTCCAGCACCCTAATATCCTCTTTATGCTATTTATTATCCCTTCATACTGCCTATCTCTCCCTTCCTTTGCCTCAATCCCTAAACTTACTCCTAGCACCTTAATATAATCTTTCCTCTCCTTTATTCCTATATCTAACCTGCCTACTCTGCTCTTACCTATATACATTATTTCGGACTTCTCTATGTTCACCTTTGCCCCTGATGCCCTCCCATACCACTTTACACTCTCTAATATTTCTTCTACACTTTCCTTGTCCCTTACTGTAACTGTTGTGTCGTCTGCGTACTGATATAATGTGCTCACCTGCCCCCCTGGTAACTCTATGCCCTTGATGTTGTTATTTTGCAATAGCAGTGCCGCTAACGGCTCTGCTGACACCGAGTAAAGGAGGGACGATAGCGGACATCCTTGTCGGACTGATCTCTCTAATCTAAATGTGTCTGTACTATCCCATTGATTTTAACCCTGCTCTCTGCCCTATCATACAACTTCCTAATCCATCCTACCAACTTTTGCCCAAACCCTACTTTTCCTAACACCCTGTATAAATACCTGTGGTCCACCCTATCAAATGCTTTATTTAAATCCAAACTAACCACTATCCCTCCACTACCTTCCTTCATGTGTGCTATTACATCCCTGATACTACTTATTGTGTCCGCTATGTCCCTCCCTGGTATGCTATACGCCTGTGTGTTTCCCACCACCGTCCCTATAACCCTCTTTATTCTATTCGCTAACACCTTGGCTAATATTTTGTAATCACCATTAAGCATGCTCAGTGGTCTGTAGTTTTCTAGCCTATCCTTGCTTCCTTTTTTATATATTATTCTGACTAACCCTGTCGACATACTTCTGGCATTTCATTTCCCTTCTCTATCCATCTAAATAATCGTTCTAATACTGGTGCCATTCCTCTCTAAATTCATATAAAATTCCCCTATTATCCCATCTGTTCCCGGACTCTTGTTCCTCCCTAACTCACTTATTGCTTTGTCTATTTCTTCTTTCCCTATCTGTCTCTCACACATTTCCCTATCGTCTTTACTCAACCTTGCTTTCACTTTATCTAGTAGTTGTCTGCTACTCTCTCATCTACCTCTTCTTTCCTGAATAATTCCCTGTAAAATTCTTCTACTCTTTCTGCTATCCCTAGAAAATCTGTGATTTTCTCTCCATCCTTTCCCTCAACTTGTTCTAGATAATTATTTTCCTGTCTTATCCTCTCAAGCCCTAAGAATAGCCTGTACATTTTTCTCCCTCTAATGCATATTTAGCCCTACTTCTTATTATTGCTCCCTGACACTTTCCCTTCTCTATCTCCTTCAGTTCTTCTTTAATCTTTCTATACTCCTCTATGTTGTAACCCCTTCCCTCTTCCGCCCTTTCTGCCTCTCTGACTAACTCTTTTTTAAGCCTCATTTCTCGCCCTCTCTCTATTCTGTTCCTACCCTTACTATAATCCATGCTCATCTCCTTTATTTCTTTTTTCAGGTTTTCCCACCACCATGCAATGTCTTCCTCATACATACGTCATTCTTTTCTCCTCATTATACATTCTCTCACCTTTTCTTTGTATTTTCCCTCTTTTAGCACCTCCCCATTCATACACCAGATACCCCCTCCTCTCCCCTCTTTTTTTTCCTGCCCCAATGTAATTTCTAAGACCATGTGGTCGCTGAATGTTGTTTCTCCCTGTATTCCACTTTCTTTATTATGTCTTTTGTTTCCTTTGAGCTGAGAATCAAATCTATTCTACTTTGTTTAAGTTTCCCCCCTCACCACTTGTTTCCTAGAGAATATCCTTCCCTCAGGGTTCCTTTCTCTCCACACATCACTCAGACCCTTCACCCTTTTCACTCTTTCTAACGCTTTCCTCGATGTGTCATTTTTGAAGCACATATTAGCAGATACATCCAACCTTCCACACCAGACATTGAAGTCCCCCACTATCATACAATTTTTTACCACACACACCTTCCATTCTCTCCAAAGAACTCTCTCCTTTCTTTCTCTCTTCATTCGGTGCATACACATTCAACAGTTGAAATTCCTCTCCCATGTGGTCAAAAGTAATCCCTATTAACCTCCCGTTCCCATCATCTGCACATTTTTTTATGTTTTCGATCGCTCCTCTTTTTATTAGGATTCCTACCCCTCTTGATTTCCCGTCACCATTGTTTACAAACACCTCACCCATCCATTCCTTCTCGATTTCCCTCATACACTCCTCATCCCAATGTGTTTCCTGTACACATAATATATCACATCTTGTCATTTCAAATATTCGTTCCCTTTTCCCTTTTTTTCCGTAGCCCTCGGGCGTTAAATGAAGAGATTAATACCATTTTTTTTTTTTTTTTTTTACAAGTGTATTGATGTTCATTTTTTTCCCCTTCTTTTTGCTCTTCTTATTGATCATCTGCTGCCTCTCCGTGTTTTGTCTTTTCCTCATTTGAGTTATTTTAGCAGCCAGGTCTTTGTCTGAGTCTGAGTCAAGTGAGTTCATAGCGATTGCCTGGGCCGCGTCTCTGCTGGATCCGCGCCGCTCAGAGCGTCTCCCGCGGAGCAACACTCGACAGACGCCGGCCGCCCCGCGCCGTCTCTCCCGTCGCCGTCAGCGCTTTTTTCGTTTTGGTTTTTTTTATTTCGTTCTGCTATCTCCACCTCTCCTTGTTCCTCCGTTTGCAAGCTGACTTCCAGCTCTGCTTTTCCCTCCGCTCCTTTTCCCTCTTCCTCCTCCCGCTTAGCGCCAGGCCCCGGCTCGCTGGCCGTGCCAGCCGCCTCCTCTCCCTGCGCGCACTCCATTTCTTCTCGCTTCCTCCCCCGTGCTCTCCTCGCTCTGACCACCCTCATCACTCTCCCCAGACTCATCCTGTCCCTCTTCCTCTTCTTCACTTTTATTGCATATACATTCGTCCATATTGTGTGCACACAGGCCACATTTAATTCTTTCCCTCCTGCACTCCCGTGCATAGTGCCCTTGTACTCCGCATTTGTGGCATGTAAATTCCGGGCACTCTCTTAATATGTGTCCAGGCTGCACACACATCCTGCACACCCTCTGTTGTTTGTCGTGTATTACTCTGAAATATTCTGCGCCCAGCGCAGTGCTGAATTTCGTTGAATATGGCAACGATTGTACTTGATTATTAAATTTTACTTTTAAATACCTTGTCCCGTCTGCCACGTTGGTGTTCGGCCACATCCTTCTCCTTATGTTTGATGCAGCCGAGACTCCCCATCCTTGCAGTTTTTCCAGGATCTCCTTATCTTCTGTGTAATATGGCAGATGCAAGAACGACACCACCAGCTCGTCGTTCGTCAGCTCCCTCGCGTAGACTCTGGTGTCCCCGATCTTGAATCCTTCCATGAGCCTCTCCTTCCCTCTGGGATGGCTCATCGTCATCTCGTATCTCTCTGTGTTGATGAATCTGCAGGCCTTGAGTCCTCCGCAGAGCTCACGCACACACTTCATTAGTTCCATTGCACCTATTGCGTGGCCTTTTTCCAGCTCCACATTTAGCGTCAGCTTCCTCTCGCTCCACTCCGTCCCGATAATTTCCGTTCTCTTGTTTTCATTAGCCTTTTTCCCCGTTTTCGTCTTCTCCTTTTCCTTTATTTCGATCCGTATCCTTTCTCTGTTAGTGTCCGTCATTTTCAAACAAAAAGCGCCCCAAAAGCGGGGGTTTTACGAAGGGAAGCCAAACCCCCACACAGTGAAACACTGTTGGGGGTGGTGAAACACAATGTTCTCAGTGATCTTAAACAGTCTTTTCTGTTGTAAAACGAACGAAGAAGGTAGGGGTAAGAAAAATTCAATGAGAGCTGCGTCACCAGCTGTGCTCCGCGTCTCAATCTCCTCCAGCCGTCACCTGACGTTCGCACATGCGCAGTTCAGGGTGGTATGGCCGTAAGCGAAGGACTCAACCCACAATACCTTATTTATACATGTGAACCACCACCATCATCAATACTATTGTTGCTTTGTGACCATTGAAACTTGGTTTCTATTGTTATTTATTTTAAGGAAAAGAAGCCCAAGGTGAAATTTTGTCATAATACTGCAAGAAAAAATCATTACAATTTTCATTAATTTCCTTCAGCAATAATATCCGGGTTTCATGTACTGTTTCTTTTTCTGATGGTGAGTAAACTCCCTGCTCTTTCATCCTTCTCTCCAAATATGACATTTTGAGAATGATATGTCACTATTGCATGAATAAAGTAGTGTTTTGACTGTCAAAAGTCATTTGAATGTTCGCTCTCTTCCTTCAGTGATGATGTGTGACTTCCATATGCTTTTTTTCTTTGATGGTGAGTCTTTCCTGCTCTTTCCAAGATCTTTCTCCTTTGAAGCAGCAGCAACAGCGCCCTCTGCTGGTTGCAAAGGACATTCGAAAAAGCTTACAGCACCTGGTATTCCCAGGCGGTCTCCCATCCAAGTACTAACCAGGCCCGACCCTTCTTAGCTTCCGAGATCAGACGAGATCGGGCGTGTTCAGGGTGGTATGGCCGTAAGCGAAGGACTCAACCCACAATACCTTATTTATACATGTGAACCACCACCATCATCAATACTATTGTTGCTTTGTGACCATTGAAACTTGGTTTCTATTGTTATTTAATTTTAAGGAAAAAGAAGCCCAAGGTGAAATTTTGTCATAATACTGCAAGAAAAAAATCATTACAATTTTCATTAATTTCCTTCAGCAATAATATCCGGGTTTCATGTACTGTTTCTTTTTCTGATGGTGAGTAAACTCCCTGCTCTTTCATCCTTCTCTCCAAATATGACATTTTGAGAATGATATGTCACTATTGCATGAATAAAGTAGTGTTTTGACTGTCAAAAGTCATTTGAATGTTCGCTCTCTTCCTTCAGTGATGATGTGTGACTTCCATATGCTTTTTTTCTTTGATGGTGAGTCTTTCCTGCTCTTTCCAAGATCTTTCTCCTTTGAAGCAGCAGCAACAGCGCCCTCTGCTGGTTGCAAAGACATTCGAAAAAGCTTACAGCACCTGGTATTCCCAGGCGGTCTCCCATCCAAGTACTAACCAGGCCCGACCCTGCTTAGCTTCCGAGATCAGACGAGATCGGGCGTGTTCAGGGTGGTATGGCCGTAAGCGAAGGACTCAACCCACAATACCTTATTTATACATGTGAACCACCACCATCATCAATACTATTGTTGCTTTGTGACCATTGAAACTTGGTTTCTAATTGTTATTTCATTTTAAGGAAAAAGAAGCCCAAGGTGAAATTTTGTATAAATACTGCAGAAAAAAAATCATTACAATTTTCAATAATTTCCTTCAGCAATAATATCCGGGTTTCATGTATTGTTTCTTTTTCTGATGGTGAGTAAACTCCCTGCTCTTTCATCCTTCTCTCCAAATATGACATTTTGAGAATGATATGTCACTATTGCATGAATAAAGTAGTGTTTTGACTGTCAAAAGTCATTTGAATGTTCGCTCTCTTCCTTCAGTGATGATGTGTGACTTCCATATGCTTTTTTTCTTTGATGGTGAGTCTTTCCTGCTCTTTCCAAGATCTTTCTCCTTTGAAGCAGCAGCAACAGCGCCCTCTGCTGGTTGCAAAGAACATTCGAAAAAGCTTACAGCACCTGGTATTCCCAGGCGGTCTCCCATCCAAGTACTAACCAGGCCCGACCCTGCTTAGCTTCCGAGATCAGACGAGATCGGGCGTGTTCAGGGTGGTATGGCCGTAAGCGAAGGACTCAACCCACAATACCTTATTTATACATGTGAACCACCACCATCATCAATACTATTGTTGCTTTGTTGACCATTGAAACTTGGTTTCTATTGTTATTTTCATTTCAGGAAAAAGAAGCCCAAGGTGAAATTTTGTCATAATACTGCAGAAAAAAAATCATTACAATTTTCATTAATTTCCTTCAGCAATATATATCCGGGTTTCATGTACTGTTTTCTTTTTCTGATGGTGAGTAAACTCCCTGCTCTTTCATCCTTCTCTCCAAATATGACATTTTGAGAATGATATGTCACCAATGCATGAATAAAGTAGTGTTTTGACTGTCAAAAGTCATTTGAATGTTCGCTCTCTTCCTTCAGTGATGATGTGTGACTTCCATATGCTTTTTTTCTTGATGGTAGTCTTTCCTGCTCTTTCCAAGATCTTTCTCCTTTGAAGCACAGCAACAGCGCCCTCTGCTGGTTGCAAAGAACATTCGAAAAAGCTTACAGCACCTGGTATTCCAGGCGGTCTCCCATCCAAGTACTAACCAGGCCCGACCCTGCTTAGCTTCCGAGATCAGACGAGATCGGGCGTGTTCAGGGTGGATGGCCGTAA
>VCHM03000653.1:0-10240 GCA_006182925.3 Reinhardtius hippoglossoides
TTCCCCGAGCCCTTGGGCTCAGCGGTTTTCAAAGTCTGCAGTTCAGGTCCAAAGAGTCAAGCACTATCTGACCCACGTGCGTCGGGCCCGACGCCGGACCATGCAAAGGTAAGGTCGGCCGGTTAGAAAATGGGTCTGTCAACGATAAAACTCCCTACTTGTGGTACCCGCTCTCAAGTTGCCGTACGGTCAATGAAACAAGGCATGTCTGACCCCATGCAGTCGCGAAAATGGGACCCCTGGCCCTTGTGTCAGCCGGTTCAGTGCGTAAAGTCAGTGATGCCAAGGCATGTCTAAACCCCACGTCTTCGTAACCCAAGACCCATATGCACCGGCTAGGTCGGCACTCAAGTCTGAAATCTGTGTCTAGTAAAGATCAGCACTCCTCGCCTGTTCAAATTACATACGGCCGGTGATGCCCGTCAGTTAACTGCAACATTGGTGAGTTCTCCCGACCCTGGGACCCCTTTTGCAAAGTTATGCCGTAAGGTTCAGAAAATCTGGTGGCTAGCTCAACCAGGAAGTAAAAACACACCTAATTTGTCTCAGCGCTGAGCACAGTGGGCCTGATGAAGAACGAAGGATTGCCTTAGCTAGAGTCTGACATTTGAACTCTCCCTGCGGCCTTGGCCCCGGTTCAGTTCTGCCGTAAGGTCCAAAGTATGCCAGGGCCAGTTGATCCGAACAAAGGTGCATCGGTCCCGAACCACCAGGGACCAATTTGCACAGAGCTTAAGGTCGGACCAGAGGTCTGAAAAATCTGGTGGTCTAGCTCAACCAGAAGTAAAACACTACTTTTCTATCTGCTCAATATAATGCCGGGATCGGGCCCCTTATAGCTAGAGGTCTGAATTTGGATGACTCTCCCTCGGCCCTTGGGTCAGCCGTTCAAAGTTTGCCAGTTACGGTCCAAAATGATGCCAGAGGCCAGTTGATCCTAAACCCAACAGGTGAGTGTCCGAACCACCCAGGGACCCATATTGCACCAAGTAAGTCGCACCAGAGTCTGAAAATCTGGTGGCTCAGCTCAACAAAGTAAAACCTCAACTTCTAGCTGCTCAATAAATGCCGGCCGTGGCCCTAGCAGCTAGAGGTCTAATTTGGATGAGCTTCCTGCGCCCTTGGAGCCCGGTTCAAAGTTGCAGTACAGGTCAAAGATGATGCCAGAGGCAGTTGATCCTGAACCCAACAGTGCAGTCGTCCGACCACCCAGGGACCCATATTTGACCAGAGCTTAAGTCGGCATCCAGGAGGTTCATGAAAAATCTGGTGGCTCTAGCTCAACCAGAAGTAAAAAACACCTCTAACTTTTGTCTCAGCTGCTGACTGCACAGTGGGCCTGTACTGAATGGACACTGAAAAGGGCCACTGTCTGGGCCCCTTAGCAGCTAGAGGTCTGACATTTTGGATGAGCTCTCCCCTGCGGCCTTGGTGGCTCAGCCCGGTTTTCAAAGTTCTGCCAGTTACAGGTCCAAAGATGATGCCAGAGGCCAGTTGATCCTGAAACCCACACAGGTGCAGTTCGGTTCCCGAACCACCCAGGGACCCCATATTTGCACCAGAGCTTAATGTCGGCATCCAGGAGGTTCATGAAAAATCTGGTGGCTCTAGCTCAACCAGAAGTAAAAAAACACCTAACTTTTGCTCAGTGCTGACTGCAAGTGGGCCTGTAACTGAAATGGCACTGAAAGGGCCCTGTCTGGGCCCCTTAGCAGCTAGAGGTCTGAAATTTTGGATGAGCTCTCCCCTGCGGCCTTGGGGCTCAGCCCGGTTTTCAAAGTTCTGCCAGTTACAGGTCCAAAGATGATGCCAGAGGCCAGTTGATCCTGAAACCCACACAGGTGCAGTTCGGTCCCGAACCACCCAGGGACCCCATATTTGCACCAGAGCTTAAGGTCGGCACCCAGAGGTGCTTGAAAAATCTGGTGGCTCTAGCTCAACCAGAAGTAAAACACGTCACGTCTCATCTCTAACATCTGCTCAATGAAAGAAAAGCGAGCCGTGCTTCGGGCCCCTTAGCAGCTAGAGGTCTGAAATTTTGGATGAGCTCTCCCCTGCGGCCCTTGTGGCTCAGCCTGGTTTTCAAAGTTTGCCAGTTACAGGTCCAAAGATGATGCCAGAGGCCAGTTGATCCTGAAACCCACACAGGTGCAGTTCGGTCCCGAACCACCCAGGGACCCCATATTTGCACCAGAGCTTAATGTCGGCATCCAGGAGGTTCATGAAAAATCTGGTGGCTCTAGCTAAACCAGAAGTAAAAAAACACCTAACTTTTGTCTCAGCTGCTGACTGCACAGTGGGCCTGTACTGAATGGACACTGAAAAGGGCCACTGTCTGGGCCCCTTAGCAGCTAGAGGTCTGACATTTTGGATGAGCTCTCCCCTGCGGCCCTTGGTGGCTCAGCCCGGTTTTCAAAGTTCTGCCAGTTACAGTCCAAAGATGATGCCAGAGGCCAGTTGATCCTGAAACCCAATCAGGTGCAGTTCGGTTCCCGAACCACCCAGGGACCCATATTTGCACCAGAGCTTAAGTCGGCATCCAGGAGGTTCATGAAAAATCTGGTGGCTCTAGCTCAACCAGAAGTATAAAAAAACACCTAAACTTTCTCATGCTGACTGCAAAGTGGCCTTACTGTGGACACGAAAAGGCCACGTTCGGGCCCTTAGCAGCTAGAGGTCTGAAATTTTGGATGAGCTTTTTTTTTTTTTTTTTTTTTTTTTTTTTTTTTTTTTTTTTTTTTTTTTTTTTTTTTTTTTTTTTTTTTTTTTTTTTTTTTTTTTTTTTTTTTTTTTTTTTTTTTTTTTTTTTTTTTTTTTTTTTTTTTTTTTTTTTTTTTTTTTTTGGGGGGGGGGGGGGGGGGGGGGGGGGGGGGGGGGGGGGGGGGGGGGGGGGGGGGGGGGGGGGGGGGGGGGGGGGGGGGGGGGGGGGGGGGGGGGGGGGGGGGGGGGGGGGGGGGGGGGGGGGGGGGGGGGGGGGGGGGGGGGGGGGGGGGGGTATCCAGAGGTTCATGAAAAATCTGGTGGCTCTAGCTCAACCAGAAGTAAAAAAACACCCTAACTTTGTCTCAGCTGCTGACTGCACAGTGGGCCTGTACTGAATGGACACTGAAAAGGGCCACTGTCTGGGCCCCTTAGCAGCTAGAGGTCTGAATTTTGGATGATCTCCCCTGCGGCCCTTGGAGGCTCAGCCCGGTTTTCAAAGTTTGCCAGTTACAGGTCCAAAGATGATGCCAGAGGCAGTTGATCCTGAAACCCACCCCAGGTGCAGTTCGGTCCCCGAACCACCCAGGGACCCCATATTGCACCAGAGCTTAAGGTCGGAACCCAGAGAGTGCTTGAAAAATCTGGTGGCTCTAGCTCAACCAGAAGTATAAAAACGCAACGTCCACCTCTCCTATCTGTCAATAAAAATAAATGCCGGGCCGAGCAGTTCGGGCCCCTTAGCAGCTAGAGGTCTGAAATTTTGGATGAGCTCTCCCCTGCGGCCCTTGGCGACTCAGCCCTGGTTTTCAAAGTTATGCCAGTTACAGGTCCAAAGATGATGCCAGAGGTCCAGTTGATCCTGAAACCCACACAGGTGCAGTTCGGTCCCGAACCACCCAGGGACCCCATTTGCACCAGAGCTTAAGGTCGGCATCCAGGAGGTTCATGAAAAATCTGGTGGCTTAGCTCAACCAGAAGTAAAAAACACCTCTAACTTTGTCTCAGCTGCTGACTGCACAGTGGGCCTGTACTGAATGGACACTGAAAAGGGCCACTGTCTGGGCCCCTTAGCAGCTAGAGGTCTGACATTTGGATGAGCTCTCCCCTGCGGCCCTTGGGGCTCAGCCCGGTTTTCAAAGTTCTGCCAGTTACAGGTCCAAAGATGATGCCAGAGGCCAGTTGATCCTGAAACCCACACAGTGCAGTTCGGTTCCCGAACCACCCAGGGACCCCATATTTGCACCAGAGCTTAAGTCGGCATCCAAGAGGTTCTGAAAAATCTGGTGGCTCTAGCTCAACCAGAAGTAAAAAAACACCTAACTTTTGTCTCAGCTGCTGACTGCACAGTGGGCCCTGTACTGAATGGACACTGAAAAGGGCCACTGTCTGGGCCCCTTAGCAGCTAGAGGTCTGAAATTTGGATGAGCTCTCCCCTGCGGCCCTTGGAGGCTCAGCCCGGTTTTCAAAGTTCTGCCAGTTACAGGTCCAAAGATGATGCAGAGGCCAGTTGATCCTGAAACCCACACAGGTGCAGTTCGGTCCCGAACACCCAGGGACCCCATATTTGCACCAGAGCTTAAGGTCGGATCCAGGAGGTTCATGAAAAATCTGGTGGCTCTAGCTAACCAGAAGTAAAAAAACACCTAACTTTTGTCTCAGCTGCTGACTGCACAGTGGGCCTGTACTGAATGGACACTGAAAAGGGCCACTGTCTGGGCCCCTTAGCAGCTAGAGGTCATGACATTTTGGATGAGCTCTCCCTGCGGCCCTTGGGCTCAGCCCGGTTTTCAAGTTCTGCCAGTTACAGGTCCAAAGATGATGCCAGAGGTCCAGTTGATCCTGAAACCCACACAGGTGCAGTTCGGTCCCCGAACCCCCGAACCACCCAGGGACCCCATATTTGCACCAGAGCTTAAGGTCGGCACCCAGGACGTGCTTGAAAAAATCTGGTGGCTCTAGCTCAACCAGAAGTATAAAAACGCACGTCACCTCTTCCTAAATCTGCTCAATAAAAATAAATGCCCGGGCCGGTCAGTTCGGGCCCCTTAGCAGCTAGAGGTCTGAAATTTTGGATGAGCTCTCCCCTGCGGCCCTTGGCGACTCAGCCTGGTTTTCAAAGTTATGCCAGTTACAGGTCCAAAGATGATGCCAGAGGTCAGTTGATCCTGAAACCCAAACAGGTGCAGTTCGGTTCCCGAACCACCCAGGGACCCCATATTTGCACCAGAGCTTAAAGTCGGCATCCAGGAGGTTCATGAAAAATCTGGTGGCTCTAGCTCAACCAGAAGTAAAAAAACACCTCTAACTTTTGTCTCAGCTGCTGACTGCACAGTGGGCCTGTACCGAATGGACACTGAAAAGGGCCACTGTCTGGGCCCCTTAGCAGCTAGAGGTCATACATTTTGGATGAGCTCTCCCCTGCGGCCCTTGGAGACTCAGCCCGGTTTTCAAAGTTCTGCCAGTTACAGGTCCAAAGATGATGCCAGAGGCCAGTTGATCCTGAAACCCACACAGGTGCAGTTCGGTCCCCGAACCACCCAGGGACCCCATATTTGCACCAGAGCTTAAGGTCGGCACCCAGGACGTGCTTGAAAAATCTGGTGGCTCTAGCTCAACCAGAAGTATAAACGCACGTCACCTCTTCCTAATATCTGCTCAATAAAAATAAATGCCCGGGCCGGTGCAGTTCGGGCCCCTTAGCAGCTAGAGGTCTGAAATTTTGGATGAGCTCTCCCCTGCGGCCCTTGGCGACTCAGCCTGGTTTTCAAAGTTATGCCAGTTACAGGTCCAAAGATGATGCCAGAGGTCAGTTGATCCTGAAACCCAAACAGGTGCAGTTCGGTTCCCGAACCACCCAGGGACCCCATATTTGCACCAGAGCTTAAAGTCGGCATCCAGGAGGTTCATGAAAAATCTGGTGGCTCTAGCTCAACCAGAAGTAAAAAAAACACCTCTAACTTTTGTCTCAGCTGCTGACTGCACAGTGGGCCTGTACTGAATGGACACTGAAAAGGGCCACTGTCTGGGCCCCTTAGCAGCTAGAGGTCTGACATTTTGGATGAGCTCTCCCCTGCGGCTCTTGGTGGCTCAGCCCGGTTTTCAAAGTTCTGCCAGTTACAGGTCCAAAGATGATGCCAGAGGCCAGTTGATTCTGAAACCCACACAGGTGCAGTTCGGTCCCCGAACCACCCAGGGACCCCATATTTGCACCAGAGCTTAAGGTCGGAACCCAGGAGGTGCTTGAAAAATCTGGTGGCTCTAGCTCAACCAGAAGTATAAACGCACGTCACCTCTTCCTAAATCTGCTCAATAAAAATAAATGCCCGGGCCGGTGCAGTTCGGGCCCCTTATCAGCTAAAGGTCTGAAATTTTGGATGAGCTCTCCCCTGTGGCCTTGGCGACTCAGCCTGGTTTTCAAAGTTATGCCAGTTACAGGTCCAAAGATGATGCCAGAGGTCAGTTGATCCTGAAACCCACACAGGTGCAGTTCGGTCCCCGAACCACCCAGGGACCCCATATTTGCACCAGAGCTTAAGGTCGGCACCAGGACGTGCTGAAAAATCTGGTGGCTCTAGCTCAACCAGAAGTAAAACGACCACCTCTAATATTGCTCAATAGAATAATGCCACGGGCCGGATGCACGAAGGGCCCCTTCAGCAGCTAGAGGTCTGAAATTTTGGATGAGCTCTCCCCTGCGGCCCTTGGGACTCAGCCTGGTTTTCAAAGTTTGCCAGTTACAGGTCCAAAGATGATGCCAGAGGTCCAGTTGATCCTGAAACCCAACAGGTGCAGTTCGGTTCCCGAACCACCCAGGGACCCCATATTTGCACCAGAGCTTAAGGTCGGCATCCAGGAGGTTCATGAAAAATCTGGTGGCTCTAGCTCAACCAGAAGTAAAAAACACTCTAACTTTGTCTCAGCTGCTGACTCACATGGGCTTACGAATGGACACTGAAAGGGCCACTGTCTGGGCCCCTTAGCAGCTAGAGGTCTGACATTTTGGATGAGCTCTCCCCTGCGGCTCTTGGTGCTCAGCCCGGTTTTCAAAGTTCTGCCAGTTACAGGTCCAAAGATGATGCCAGAGGCCAGTTGATCCTGAAACCCACACAGGTGCAGTTCGGTCCCCGAACCACCCAGGGACCCCATATTTGCACCAGAGCTTAAGGTCGGCACCCAGGAGGTGCTTGAAAAATCTGGTGGCTCTAGCTCAACCAGAAGTACAAACGCACGTCACCTCTTCCTAAATTCTGCTCAATAAAAAGAGATGCCCGGGCCGGTGCAGTTCGGGCCCCTTAGCAGCTAGAGGTCTGAAATTTTGGATGAGCTCTCCCCTGCGGCCCTTGGAGACTCAGCCCGGTTTTCAAAGTTATGCCAGTTACAGGTCCAAAGATAATGCCAGAGGCCAGTTGATCCTGAAACCCACACAGGTGCAGTTCGGGACCCGAACCACCCAGGGACCCCATATTTGCACCAGAGCTTAAGGTCGGCACCCAGGAGGTTCTTGAAAAATCTGGTGGCTCTAGCTCAACCAGAAGTAAAAAAACACCTCTAACTTTTGTCTCAGCTGCTGACTGCACAGTGGGCCTGTACTGAATGGACACTGAAAAGAACCACTGTCTGGGCCCCCTAGCAGCTAGAAGTCTGACATTTTGGATGAGCTCTCCCCTGCGGCCCTTGGTGGCTCAGCCCGGTTTTCAAAGTTCTGCCAGTTACAGGTCCAAAGATGATGCCAGAGGCCAGTTTATCCTGAAACCCACACAGGTGCAGTTCGGTCCCTGAACCACCCAGGGTCCCCATATTTGCACCAGAGCTTAAGGTCGGTGTGCTGGGAATTTTGGATTTAATTCCCTGGTGAGGAAATAGACCATTAGACAGAGTTATCAATTCAATGATATCAAAGTATTTAATTAATGGTCAAGAACACAAACAGAGTTTCTGAGGTAACACTTGGCCAAGTGGGACAGAACTTTCAACACCACTGCAAGTATCGAAGGTCTGGCAATTTGGCCTAGCGATGTGCTGGCTTAAATGCACAGCTGAAGGTCACCACGTCATCTTCCGACACCACGCGAGCATGACGTGTTCAGTGGTGGGACCATGTCAGATAGGAGGCATTTTGCCTCCTCCTCTCCTGAATGTATAGACATTAGACTGAACATCAAATAGTTGCAAGGACATCTATGTGAAAACTAACTGTTTCCTGGTATCAGGCAGACGCAAACATTACATAAAATTCATATAGTGATGTTTTTTAGGTCATTCCAACTGAATTTCGAGCATAGTTAAGAAAGAACAGAATGATTTTGTTACATTTCAGAATAGTACAGTTAGATTCAATGATTTCCATGACATTTCCTTCCTTTTTGTCATTTAAGACAAATAACAACACTAGTAACTATTAACTACACGAGCAAATCTTATTGAACAATCAAAGGTTAAATTCGGAGCACGACATCAGTGATGTTAATTCATAATGATTCAAAACAACACTTCATTAGCTCGTCATCATGTGAACTGTTCATACATTTGCCACATAAGGAATACATAAAATTTAGCAGATTTTACAAATTTTGGCAGTTTATATGCAATTTTCAAGCTCATCATCATCTTCATCGTCGTATGGAGCAATCCAAGGGGGTATAGGATACAGATCTGAAAAGTCTGTGCTCTTTACAGACACAAGAGTGGTAATTACCTTCCTAATGCAAACTTTGAAGACCGTTACAATCAGGATTATGATGATCACTATCAGTATAATACTTCCTATTATCCACATTAGTCCCTTGAGCAAAGAAGCTCCCCAAAAACCGGTCATCGATTTCATTCCCCGAAAGGATTCCAGCCATGGTCTTCGTGTAACTCTTTAATGCCTCGTTCGGTATCTGCTACAACATTGTGTACTGCAGAAGAAGCATCTGAGATATAAGTACAACATTCTGAGCCAATAACTTTGCAAACTCCCCCTTGTGAGGCCAGAATCAGATCTAAAGCCATTCTATCTTGGACTAAAACACGTCTGATATCGTTTATTTCTCTCTGCTGGGCGGAGATGGCTGTGGAAGATATATTAAGGTGCCTTTCTAATACTTTTGAGAGTACTATTTGTTCTTCCTGAGTTCTATATGTGCCGTACGAAGGTATTAAAACACTGAGGACTCTCGAGAATAGAGAAATGGAGCGTTTATGAAATACATGGTATGGAGCGAGCTCATTGGAGTCGGCTTGTCTAATTATGGAATGAGATAGGCTAAATAACATCTACCTCTGACTGGCTTCCTGTACTCTTGTCCTACAACAGGGAAACAGCTATAGGCAAGGTTGTCGCAAACTAAATAACTTTGTTCTGGCAGCACAAGGGTTGTAGTATCGCCGTGAAAATAAATAATTTTGCCGGTACAGCTGCTTTCCCCCATGAAGTATCCACTATCTGAAAAAAATTTGATACAATGGCTAACATTTGTTAACGGATGTACAGGTATGGGGGCTATTGGTTGGAGACAGTCTCTATTCTTAGGTCTGATCGGAACTAGAGATTTGGTACAATCATGTTTAGTCCAGGATGAATGTGTAACTTTAAAGGTTTTTGTCCAAGGAACGCTTTGTATCTACTCCCCTAGTGCTAAGGGGCCCAGGAAAAGTGGCCCTCTTTTCAGTGTCCCATCAGTACAGGCCCAATGTTGCAGTCAGCAGTGAGACAAAAGTTAGAGGGTTTTTTTTACTTCTGGTTTAGCTAGAGCCACCAGATTTTTCAGAACCTTTGGGGCCGACCTTAAGCTTGGTGCAAATATGGGGTCCCTGGGTGGTTCGGGGAAACCCAACTTTCACCTGTGTGGGTTTCAGGTCAAATGCTCGGCATTATCTTTGGACCTTAAATGGCAAACTTTGAAACCGGGAAGCCCCAAGGCCGCAGGCGGGGGGATCCAAAATTTAAAACCCTACTGTAAGGGGCCCAGACAGGCCCTTTTCAGTGTCATCCCGTAAGGCCCCCAAGTGCAGTTTAGCAGCCAAAACAAAATTAGGGTTTTTTATTCTGGTGGCTAGAGCCACCGATTTTTAGACCTCCCGGTCCACCTAGCTTGGTTTCAAATAGGGGTCCCGGGTTTGGTAGGGGACGACTGCACTTTGTGGGTTGGATCAACTGGCCTCTGCATCATCTGGACGTAATTGGAATTGAAAAAAGGGTGGCCCCCAAGGGCCCCCCAGGGGAGAGTCACCAAAATTCGACTCTGCTGCTAAGGGGCCAGACAGTGGCCTTTCAGTGCCATTTATCAGGCCCCCTTGCAGTCAGCAGCTGAGGGCAAAAGTTAGGGTTTTTTTACTCTGGTTAGCTAGAGCCCCCAGATTTTTCAAGCCCTCGGGGGCCCACTTAAAACCTGGGCAAAATGGGGTCCCCGGGTGGTTCGGGACCGAACTGCACCTGTGTGGGTTTCGGATAAATGGCCTTGGCACATTTTGGGCCTGTAAATGGGAAAACTTTGAAAACCGGGTGACCCCAAGGGGCCCAGGGAGACTCATCCAAAATTAGACCCTTTAGCTG
>VCHM03000654.1:0-10233 GCA_006182925.3 Reinhardtius hippoglossoides
CTCACCGTTTCCATCACTTTCGTTCACCTCGAGCATCTCTGTGGTGAAAAAGTCAAAATTTTAACCATCGGTGCAAAAATAGTCTTATCTCACCGTTTCCAGCGTTTTTATGCACTTTGAGCATCTCTGTGATGAAAAAGTCAAAATTTTAACCATCGGTGCAAAAATAGTCTTATCTCACCGTTTCCAGCGTTTTTATGCACTTTGAGCCAAACAGACAGGGAAAACTCCAAATCTCAACTATTTTCATTGGGGACTCCACAACTTCAAAATGTTATTTTAAAGACTTCCTTTAGAGTTAACACAACCATTTCAACTTTGCCATCTTCATTATAAACATCCACTGTATGGCTGTTAGGAATCAAGTAATTTGAATGAAGACTTTTTGAGGAATCAACATCACGAGTGACCCTATTTTATTATGACAGCCAAAAAGCACTGATTTTCATCTTTGGTCCATAAAACCTCCAAATTGAAAACATTTGTGCAAATTCAGTCTTCTCTCACCGTTTCCATCACTTTCGTTCACCTCGAGCATCTCTGTGGTGAAAAAGTCAAAATTTTAACCATCGGTGCAAAAATAGTCTTATCTCACCGTTTCCAGCGTTTTTATGCACTTTGAGCCAAACAGACAGGGAAAACTCCAAATCTCAACTATTTTCATTGGGGACTCCACAACTTCAAAATGTTATTTTAAAGACTTCCTTCAGAGTTAACACAACCATTTCAACTTTGCCATCTTCATTATAAACATCCACTGTATGGCTGTTAGGAATCAAGTAATTTGAATGAAGACTTTTTGAGGAATCAACATCACGAGTGACCCTATTTTATTATGACAGCCAAAAAGCACTGATTTTCATCTTTGGTCCATAAAACCTCCAAATTGAAAACATTTGTGCAAATTCAGTCTTCTCTCACCGTTTCCATCACTTTCGTTCACCTCGAGCATCTCTGTGGTGAAAAAGTCCAAATTTTAACCATCGGTGCAAAAATAGTCTTATCTCACCGTTTCCAGCGTTTTTATGCACTTTGAGCCAAACAGACAGGGAAAACTCCAAATCTCAACTATTTTCATTGGGGACTCCACAACTTCAAAATGTTATTTTAAAGACTTCCTTTAGAGTTAACACAACCATTTCAACTTTGCCATCTTCATTATAAACATCCACTGTATGGCTGTTAGGAATCAAGTAATTTGAATGAAGACTTTTTGAGAAATCAACATCACGAGTGACCCTATTTTATTATGACAGCCAAAAAGCACTGATTTTCAGCTTTGGTCCATAAAACCTCCAAATTGTAAACATTTGTGCAAATTCAGTCTTCTCTCACCATTTCCATCACTTTCGTGCACCTCGAGCATCTCTGTGGTGAAAAAGTCCAAATTTTAACCATCGGTGCAAAAATAGTCTTATCTCACCGTTTCCAGCGTTTTTATGCACTTTGAGCATCTCTGTGATGAAAAAGTCAAAATTTTAACCATCGGTGCAAAAATAGTCTTATCTCACCGTTTCCAGCGTTTTTACCAAGGGGCAACTCCCCGGTCTGAGCGATGAGGCCAATACGGAAGTGCAAAAAGGTGCAGTTCACTGGGTGGCCACTTGAGGCTTGCTCCAAGAAGGAGCAAATTCCCATTGACTCCCATGTTAAAAAGCCCGACTTTGGAGCAGAATTAAACCTATTTACAGGATGGTTCAAAAAATGGTTTTAGTCTCAATCACTTAGTTCTTCCTTCATGACAACTCTGAGGGGGGTGAATTTTTTTCTAACTCACTCGTTTAAATTATATAGAGGTTTGATATTATGAATAATTATCACTTGATGGACAGGTGACGTCACCGTTAGCTCGCGACTCCAGCTCCTAGCCTGTTGGCTCCTCGGCTTCACCTGAGCTAACAGGCTAACAGGCTAACCCCCTCCCCGAACAGGACCCGGGTCTGTTCGGTGAGGTTTCACTCGCATATCGGATGAATAATACGGTTTGATGTTCGGCTTGTTCTCCTGACGGAGAAGCTAAAGACGTCTGCGCTCCAGTTTCTGTGGTAAGTAAAGTTTATTTGATGTATGTGTTAGTAGTGATGAGCAGGTATCGGTGTCTCTGTACCTGGCTTGTTAGCTTAGCTCTGCTAGCCTGCAGGCTAGATACCAGCAGTGATGGCGATGCTAACGGGACCGCACGGGAGTTATTGAACCGACATGAACCGAGACAGGAGACTGTGTGTGTTTAGAGAATAAGCTCCACCACGTAAGATATCTAATGTTATGTAAAGTTGTTTCACTCGCCAACCTATTTGACTTGACTCCGTTACACAGATTATTATTCTGCAGAAACAGATTTACTGTGATCAACTGAAACGTGAGTATTTAAAGTCACATCTGTATTTTAAGAGCAGCTGTTTAAAGTAGCATTACGTCTCCTAAAGCTCTTTATTCAGAGTATTGGTGTTGATGTGTAACGTGTTAGTGGAAACTAAACCTGTCGGCTACATTCAGTTTTTACATCGTTAATCTTAGGCAGACTTTACTGAATTATTGTGTTAAATAAGTGGACATGCAGAATAATGTATTAATAATAAATTATAGGAAGTGTAACTTTACTAGAATAGACAGTCACATAGAGAACCTGAGGCTGATGTCCACCACCTATTTCCTAAGCTGAAATGATTATGACCTGATGAACTTTGAAGTAATACACTTTTATTTTTACCATGTAAAAGTCTGTTAAGGAGTTAACCTGGCACATGTATGACTTTACATATCTGTGTATTTGTGTTGAATGTTCCTCTAGGTGACTCCGACAGCCTGTTCCTGTGGATGTCCAACATGAGACACAACTGGAATCCAACCAGCCTGAACACTGAGTCATCACTTCAACACTGACTACAGGTACAGACCTGTTTTCATAACTTACAAACAATCAAAGCAAAGTATTGCACATAATACATAATCCATTAAATTATAAATGCAATACTATTAATGTGGAAGAACTCCATACTGTACATTCATTGTCTTGGTAGTGCACTGTTTAATCCAAAACCATATTCAAATACATAGTTGAATATCCACAGAAAACAAGGATACAAACTTTGTTCATAAGTAACACTTCCTCTACAATGCCATACTTTTATGTTTCCTGTCATTTTATTAGGGACAGACGAGCCTGAAGGACACAGCTGTGCTGACCGTGTTCTGTCTCTTATGGCAAAGAAGAAAAATAAAACAGTTTTTTTTATCTAAAGTGTATCAAATCAGAAAGTAAAAGATAAACATTGTTCTGATAAGTGTTCATTTTTTTAACCAACCATAATGAATATAGAAATTAACTCTATTATCCATGACACTTAGCAATGACTGCCAACTCTAAACAGTTGCAGGCCATCTTTAGTTCAGGGAGGAAAACATGAAGTGTTGTGCAGATGAAGCTGGTGCAGGTCGTCCTCATGTTGACCAGCCTGAAGCTGCCGATCTCCACCATGTTGCTGCTGCCACAGTGGACGCTGATCAGGTGCTGCAGTGCTTCATCTAATGAAAAGAAGAAACTCACTATAAAAGGATGTTTTATGTTGTGTTTGTTCCAGCAAACACTGGTTCTTACAGTTCATTCTGTGTTCAGCAGGTGGAAGCACCACAGATTTCAGACAGAACCGATGTACTGGGCTCTGGGTTTGTACCCTCATGGTTAAATGCACATATTGTAAGTCACTTTGGATAAAAGCATCAGCTAAATGAAATGTAATGTACTGAAAGAAATAAAACATTGTACAAATAGATAAAATGTCTTTCTACCTCATCTGTAATATTCAAGGTGATAATCTCCCACAGAGCTGTTGATAACAGTCCACATCAAGTCTCTCCACTTCTCTGAGTGAAAACCTAATTATATAATAAATATGAGAAAAGTTTGAGTGGAGATTATAATCTTATCTAAACTGTCTAATTCACTGTAAATTCCATAACAGGCTAAATAAACAAGGTGGCAATAGTAATGGTGGTTATACCAGCATGTATCAGAACATTTGTGAAACATAGTTACTATCACATGCAACTTACACATGTAGCGTATTGATATTAACTTATTAAAATTTAAATCAAGTCACAACCAAACACACGACTGTAGTAGTGTAGTTAATTTGCTTCAATCTGTTCATTACACGTTAAATAAACGGTCACTTTTATAACAATTACATATTAAAAACCACTTGAGGCATGTAAGCATATGATTATGATAATAGATAAAGCAATAGGTTTGTTGTTGTGTAGTTTCAATCGTACTTACCTCTGGTGAGTTCGTTGTAAAGATCGCGACCATCCGGAAGCAACAGCACCGCAGCGCTAGCCGGTTAGCAGCGCGGGTAGCATGTAGCCTAGCTCCTTAGCCTGAGCTAACCAGGTAACATTGAGCTCTACGGGCGTGGCTCAGCTGTCAGTCTTCACTCGCGCTCCTCCTCTTTGCTCATTTATTGGTTAGCCAGGAACTAGGAGGAGTCAGCACGGCAAGATGGCGCCGGGGGAACGCCTCCTACTAGCCTCATTCTCACTCTGCAGAAACCAACGGGTGACGTCACGGACGCTACGTCCATTATATATACAGTCTATGGTTTTTACGCACTTTGACTCAAACAGACAGGGAAAACTCCAAATCTCAACTATTTTCATTGGGGACTCCACAACTTCAAAATGTTATTTTAAAGACTTCCTTTAGAGTTAACACAACCATTTCAACTTTGCCATCTTCATTATAAACATCCACTGTATGCCTGTTAGGAATCAAGTAATTTGAATGAAGACTTTTGAGAAATCAACATCACGAGTGACCCTATTTTATTATGACAGCCAAAAAGCACTGATTTTCAGCTTTGGTCCATAAAACCTCCAAATTGTAAACATTTGTGCAAATTCAGTCTTCTCTCACCGTTTCCATCACTTTCGTGCACCTCGAGCATCTCTGTGGTGAAAAAGTCAAAATTTTAACCATCGGTGCAAAAATAGTCTTATCTCACCGTTTCCAGCGTTTTTATGCACTTTGAGCATCTCTGTGATGAAAAAGTCAAAATTTTAACCATCGGTGCAAAAATAGTCTTATCTCACCGTTTCCAGCGTTTTTATGCACTTTGAGCATCTCTGTGATGAAAAAGTCCAAATTTTAACCATCGGTGCAAAAATAGTCTTATCTCACCGTTTCCAGCGTTTTTATGCACTTTGAGCCAAACAGACAGGGAAAACTCCAAATCTCAACTATTTTCATTGGGGACTCCACAACTTCAAAATGTTATTTTAAAGACTACCTTCAGAGTTAACACAACCATTTCAACTTTGCCATCTTCATTATAAACATCCACTGTATGGCTGTTAGGAATCAAGTAATTTGAATGAAGACTTTTTGAGGAATCAACATCACGAGTGACCCTATTTTATTATGACAGCCAAAAAGCACTGATTTTCATCTTTGGTCCATAAAACCTCCAAATTGAAAACATTTGTGCAAATTCAGTCTTCTCTCACCCTTTCCATCACTTTCGTGCACCTCGAGCATCTCTGTGGTGAAAAAGTCCAAATTTTAACCATCGGTGCAAAAATAGTCTTATCTCACCGTTTCCAGCGTTTTTATGCACTTTGAGCATCTCTGTGATGAAAAAGTCAAAATTTTAACATTGGTGCAAAAATAGTCTTATCTCACCGTTTCCAGCGTTTTTATGCACTTTGAGCCAAACAGACAGGGAAAACTCCAAATCTCAACTATTTTCATTGGGGACTCCACAACTTCAAAATGTTATTTTAAAGACTTCCTTTAGAGTTAACACAACCATTTCAACTTTGCCATCTTCATGATAAACATCCACTGTATGCCTGTTAGGAATCAAGTAATTTGAATGAAGACTTTTTGAGAAATCAACATCACGAGTGACCCTATTTCATTATGACAGCCAAAAGCACGATTTTCAGCTTTGGTCATAAAACCTCCAAATTGTAAACATTTGTGCAAATTCATCTTCTCTCACCGTTTCCATCACTTTCGTGCACCTCGAGCATCTCTGTGGTGAAAAGTCCAAATTTAACCATCGGTGCAAAAATAGTCTTATCTCACCGTTTCCAGCGTTTTTATGCACTTGAGCATCTCTGTGATGAAAAAGTCAAATTTTAACCATCGGTGCAAAAGTCTTATCTCACCGTTTCCGCGTTTTTATGCACTTTGAGCCAAACAGACAGGGAAAACTCCAAATCTCAACTATTTTCATTGGGACTCCACACTTCAAATTATTTTAAGACTCCTTTAGAGTTACACAACCATTTCAACTTTGCCATCTTCATAAACTCCACTTATGCTTTAGGAATCAAGTAATTTGAATGAAACTTTTTGAGAAATCACATCACGAGTGACCTATTTTATTATACAGCCAAAAGCACTGATTTTCACTTTGGTCCATAAACCTCCAATTGTAAACATTTGTGCAAATCAGTCTTCCTCACCTTTCCATCACTTTCGTGCACCTCGCATCTCTGTGGTGAAAAAGTCCAAATTTTAACCATCGGTGCAAAATAGTCTTATCTCAAACACCGTTTTCCAGTCAGGTTTTATGCACTTTGAGCCAAACAGACAGGGAAAACTCCAAATCTCAACTATTTTCATTGGGGACTCCACAACTTCAAATGTTATTTTAAAGACTTCCTTTAGAGTTAACACAACCATTTCAACTTTGCCATCTTCATGATAAACATCCACTGTATGCCTGTTAGAATCAAGTAATTTGAATGAAGACTTTTTGAGAAATCAACATCACGAGTGACCCTATTTTATTATGACAGCCAAAAGCACTGATTTTCAGCTTTGGTCCATAAAACCTCCAATTGAAACATTTGTGCAAATTCAGTCTTCTCTCACCGTTTCCATCACCGTCACTACTCCAGTCCAATTTCATCGTGCAATCATCTCACCGTTCCAGCGTTTATGCACTTGCTCTCTGTGATGAAAAAGTCAAATTTTAACCATCGGTGCAAAAATAGTCTTATCTCACCGTTTCCAGCGTTTTTATGCACTTTGAGCCAACAGACGGAAACTCCAATCTCAACTATTTTCATTGGGGACTCCACAACTTCAAAATGTTATTTTAAAGACTCCTTTAGAGTTAACACAACCATTTCAACTTTGCATCTTCATTATAAACATCCACTGTATGCTGTTAGGAATCAAGTATTTGAATGAAGACTTTTTGAGAATCAACATCACGAGTGACCCTATTTTATTATGACAGCCAAAAGCACTGATTTTCACTTTGGTCCATAAAACCTCCAATTGTAAACATTTGTGCAAATCAGTCTTCTCTCACCTTTCCATCACTTTCGTGCACCTCGAGCATCTCTGTGTGAAAAGTCAAATTTTAACCATCGGTGCAAAAATAGTCCTTATCTCACATCCGTGTTTCCAGCGTTTTTATGCACTTTGAGCCAAACAGACAGGGAAAACTCCAAATCTCAACTATTTTCATTGGGGACTCCACAACTTCAAAATGTTATTTTAAAGACTTCCTTTAGAGTTAACACAACCATTTCAACTTTGCCATCTTCATATAAACATCCACTGTATGCCTGTTAGGAATCAAGTAATTTGAATGAAGACTTTTTGAGAAATCAACATCACGAGTGACCCTATTTTATTATGACAGCCAAAAGCACTGATTTTCAGCTTTGGTCCATAAACCTCCAAATTGTAAACATTTGTGCAAATTCAGTCTTCTCTCACCGTTTCCATCACTTTCGTGCACCTCGAGCATCTCTGTGGTGAAAAGTCCAAATTTTAACCATCGTGCAAAATAGTCTTATCTCAACCGTTTCCAGCGTTTTTATGCACTTTGAGCATCTCTGTGATGAAAAAGTCCAAATTTTAACCATCGGTGCAAAATAGTCTTATCTCACACCGTTTCCAGCGTTTTTATGCACTTTGAGCCAAACAGACAGGAAAACTCCAAATCTCAACTATTTTCATTTGGGACTCCACAACTTCAAAATGTTATTTTAAAGACTTCCTTTAGAGTTAACACAACCATTTCAACTTTGCCATCTTCATTATAAACATCCACTGTATGGCTGTTAGGAATCAAGTAATTTGAATGAAGACTTTTTGAGAAATAACATCACGAGTGACCCTATTTTATTATGACAGCCAAAAGCACTGATTTTCAGCTTTGGTCCATAAAACCTCCAAATTGTAAACATTTGTGCAAATTCAGTCTTCTCTCACCGTTTCCATCACTTTCGTGCACCTCGACATCTCTGTGGTGAAAAAGTCCAAATTTTAACCATCGGTGCAAAATGTCTTATCTCACCGTTTCCAGCGTTTTATGCACTTTGAGCATCTCTGTGATGAAAAAGTCCAAATTTTAACCATCGGTGCAAAAATCTATCTAATACTCTCACCGTTTCCAGCGTTTTTATGCACTTTGAGCCAACAGACAGGGAAAACTCCAAATCTCAACTATTTTCATTGGGGACTCCACAACTTCAAAATGTTATTTTAAAGACTTCCTTTAGAGTTAACACAACCATTTCAACTTTGCCATCTTCATTATAAACATCCACTGTATGCCTGTTAGGAATCAAGTAATTTGAATGAAGACTTTTTGAGAAATCAACATCACGAGTGACCCTATTTTATTATGACAGCCAAAAAGCACTGATTTTCAGCTTTGGTCCATAAAACCTCCAAATTGTAAACATTTGTGCAAATTCAGTCTTCTCTCACCGTTTCCATCACTTTCGTGCACCTCGAGCATCTCTGTGGTGAAAAAGTCCAAATTTTAACCATCGGTGCAAAATAGTCTTATCTCACCGTTTCCAGCGTTTTATCACTTTGAGCATTCTTGAAAAAGTCAATTTTACCATCGGTGCAAAAAGTCTTTCCAATCTCAACTTTTTCATTGGGATCTCCAAACTTCAAAGTTATTTTAAGCTTCACTTTAGCCACACAGGGAATCAAATCCAACTTTCATGGACTCCACAACTCAATTTTTAAGACTTCTTAGAGTACACATCAACTTTGCCATCTTCATATAAACATCCACTGTATGCCTGTTAGGAATCAAGTAATTTGAATGAAGACTTTTTGAGAAATCAACATCACGAGTGACCCTATTTTATTATGACAGCCAAAAAGCACTGATTTTCAGCTTTGGTCCATAAAACCTCCAAATTGTAAACATTTGTGCAAATTCAGTCTTCTCTCACCGTTTCCATCATTTCGTGCACCTCGGATCCTCTTGGTGAAAAAGTCAAATTTTAACCTCGGTGCAAAAATAGTCTCTAATCTCACCGTTTCCAGCGTTTTTATGCACTTTGAGCATCTCTGTGATGAAAAAGTCCAAATTTTAACCATCGGTGCAAAAATAGTCTTATCTCACCGTTTCCAGCGTTTTTATGCACTTTGAGCATCTCTGTGATGAAAAAGTCCAAATTTTAACCATCGGTGCAAAAATAGTCTTATCCACCGTTTCCAGCGTTTTTATGCACTTTGAGCCAAACAGACAGGGAAACTCCAAATCTCAACATTTTCATTGGGACTCCACAACTTCAAAATGTTATTTTAAACACAACATTTCAACTTGCCATCTTCATATAAACATCACTGTTGCCTGTTAGGAATCAAGTAATTGAATGAAGACTTTTGAGAATCAACATCACGAGTGACCCTATTTTATTATGACGCCAAAAAGCACTGATTTAGCTTTGGTCCATAAACCTCCAAATTGTAAACATTTGTGCAAATCAGTCTTCTCTCCACCGTTTCCATTCACTCGTCACCTTCAGCTTCTTGGTGGAAAAGTCAATTTTAACCATCGTGCAAATAGTCTATCTCACGTTCCAGCGTTTTTAGCACTTTGATCCTGAGAAACAAATTTAACCACGTGCAAAATAGTCTTATCTCACGTTCCAGCGTTTCACTTGACCAAACAACAGGAACCCATCACTATTCATGGACCCACCAAATGTATTTAAGCTCCTTTGTCAACCTTACTTCATCTTCATATAAACACATTTGCTTTAGATCAAGTAATTTGAATAAGCTTGGAATCAACATCGGTGACCTATTTATATGACAGCCAAAGCAGATTCCGTCATAACCCAATGTAAAGTGCAAATTAGTTCTTCCCGTTTCCATCTGCCGAGCATTCTGTGGTGAAAAGTCAATTTTAACCACGGTCAAAAATGCTTACTCACCGTTCCAGGTTATGCCTTAGC
>VCHM03000655.1:0-10192 GCA_006182925.3 Reinhardtius hippoglossoides
TTTAAAACGGAAACTATCCTCCTCCTCTTCGCCTGTGCTTTGGACTGTCTAAAGAAGTAGGGGGAACACTTTTCGTCACTCTCCCACTTCTCCCTAAGACACCGGAATTTATAGGCCTCTGCTCTGTTGTGAAAAAATAATCTCTGTTTATTTTGCATTTGTTTCAGCAAGTCCTCATCGATTTGTCCACCTGCATTTCTTTGTTCCATTAATTTATTTATTGATTTTTGCAATTGGTAGTATAATTTAAATTCGTCTTTCCTTGATTCTTTTGAATAATTCTGTATGTAGTATGTAATGCGCAGCTTAGTGCTTTCCCACCATTCACAAACATTATCATAAAATACCTTCATATGAATGCACTCTTTAAGAAAACAATTAAAAGATAACCTAAACTGCTGGACCTCGAGAATATTGTTGTTTAATTTCCAGTACCCTTTACCACTTTTGATCATCTTCGAGGTTAGTTTTACTGAGAGCATGTTGTGATCAGTGTAAAAAACCGGTGATACTTTAGCCCCTGTCACCTGAAGTTCTACCGGACAAAATATGTAATCTATCCTACTCTTTGCCCCTCTACTATTTGACCATGTGAAGCCAAGATCGTCTGGGTTAGCTTTTTTATATGAGTCCACCAAATTATACTTTGTTACAATATTTATTAAACCGGCCTCTGCCTTTCTGCCCTCACTTTGGGAATTGAAGTCTCCTCCAATTACCACATGGCGGTTTGTCATGAAAACAGTGTCCAGACTAAGAAAAAGCTCCCTTCTCTCCTTTGGAGAAGCGTGGGCATATATGTTAAGTACTCTTAACCCCATACCCTTCCAGTCAATGTCTGTAACCAAAACCCTCCCCTGTACAACTGAAAAACTGCCAACAAATTGGACTTCGTTATTCCCAGATAGTGTTCCCACCCCAGATGAATGGACACCCCCAATACTCCACCTAGAATCCCCTTTGGTCCACTCTTTTGAGAACAGATTCACGTCTTCGTCATTTTTCAAGTGGACCTCTTGCAAAAGGCATAAAGAAAAGCTAATTGAACATAAATGAGAAAAGACCACTTCCCTTTTGGCCTTGTTCCTCAAACCTCTAACATTTAAGGAAA
The DNA here is from genome assembly GCA_006182925.3 of Reinhardtius hippoglossoides. Classification (NCBI taxonomy): domain Eukaryota; kingdom Metazoa; phylum Chordata; class Actinopteri; order Pleuronectiformes; family Pleuronectidae; genus Reinhardtius; species Reinhardtius hippoglossoides. Next base: position 1,112 of record VCHM03000655.1, read on the forward strand.
TAATATGTAATGAGGACATTCTGACGAATGGGGAATGGGACTAGAAAACAAACAGACCACAAAGGAAGAACAACTGTGTTTACCCTCATTATTTCTATAGCCAGACAAATTTAAAAGCCTTCCTTATGTGTCTCTTCCTCGGGCACCGAGTGCCCTGAGTTGGGAGGGTTACCCTCTGGAGACAATGAGCATTGCTCAGAAACAGAACCTTTATTAGAGATGGTTGTGCTCGGAGTTGGGGACTCTACCAGGCCACACCCGGACGGGGGCATGCTACTGTCAGGGTCTGTCATTTCAGTCTGCACTGGAATTTTTCCATGTTCTCCACCCTCCAGTCCATCTACCTTGGTTGCAATTTCCACATCCTGGTCGTTGTTCACGTGCAGCCCCTCCATCTCCCTTTCCTCCTGCGACTCCTCTAAAACCTCGGATAGAACACTGAACCTGCTGTCCATTTCCAGGGGAGGGGCGTTTGTCTCGATCCTCCTTTTTTTCCCCTTGCCTCCCCTGCTTTCCACTGTGGTCCACTCAGTAACAGAAGGGCTCTCCTCTGAGGTTGCAGTCTCCTTCCCCTGCTTCTCCTCTGGGGGTGGTGCTCGTTCAGGTGGAACGACCACACCTGCCTCAGTCTCATTATTACCAAACAGTTTATCAATTACATCGTTTATTGCTCTCAGGGAGGAGGCATCAGGATCGTCGCACATCGGTCGCCTTACAATGCTCGCATAAGAGGAGCGAACCTCAGGGCAGTGCTTAAATAAATGTCCTTCTGAGCCACAAAGATTGCATTTTTTGGGACGGTCACAAGTCCCCATTGTGTGTCCTAGACCCTTGCAATTTCTGCACCTCACCTGCGTGCAGAATTCTGCCGTGTGTCCAAAGTCAGTGCATTTTCTGCAGTAAAGTGGCTGGCCTGGGTAGTACAGGTATCCTCTATTTGTGCCAATGGTGAATGAGGCAGGGGGGTGGTGGAAGCCATCGTGACCATCTGGGTTATCCTTCAGTCGCACACGAAATTGTCTTTTTCCAGTCCAAACGTCAAGAGAGTCCCTGATTTCCCTGATGCCCGAAATCACTGTCACATGCTTAGAAAGGAAGTATCTGGTTGCTTCTCCAGTTACCCAGGGATTATAAATGTGGATTGTGATAACTCGCTCACCAGTTCGGCAAAGGCTTTGCACCTGGTACTCATTCAGTGGTCCATCCGCCAAACGATCAGCCAGCCTTTTCGTTTCCTCCATCTTGGTGAGGTTGTAGAAAGTAACATCAAAAAAACGGTCCGTGGCATTCCTCTGCAGGCAGAGGAGGTCATCTTTCTTGAGGGACAAAGCTCCAAACAGAATATTAAGACCGAATTCTCTCCTCTCCAAAAAAACTTCAGAAATCTTCCATTTGAACCTCAAAGTATTTTTCAGCACGGGTAGTACCTGCTGTGAAATTGTAGCTGACGTCATTTTGACGAATCCACGTCCGCAATCTCTTCTCACCTGGCTAGATCTTAGCCAAAAGGCCGAAAAGCGATAAGCCCGAGTGTTGGATGTCCACGCCAAGCTCTTGGCACAAATCTCACTTGTTGTGGTACCCCGTTCGTAGGTGTGCATAACAATGGCTGCTGCTTATCACCTCCGCCCAAGCTCTCCTCTGTGGACGCTTGATTTCTGACCTAGACAGCTCTTTGACTTTTCACAATTTCAAAAGGCTCAGCCATACAGCAAAGCCTGCCAAAAATATATTCAACTCATGTTTGTTCCTCTCCACGGAAGTCTTTAGTAAAAGGCGAAAGACTTGTGCGTTATGAAGAGAAACCAGAGTCAGCATGGACCTCTGTTCGAGAGCAGCAGAGGAGCCTCTCGGTCACAGTCACCACCTTCACGGTAGGCCTCTCTTTGCTTTCCGCATGTCAGATCCCAATATGCAACATTCCCAACCCGCCCCCATCTGCCAACCCAAATTATACACGTCTTTATTACCTCCTGCCCCGACTACTGTGATTGGCTTTGAAGCCTGTCTAAGCAATACATCCCCGAACCACTTACATTCGGTCCAAAATGCTGACTCTGGTTTCTCACCAAGTCTCCCAGAAGGTCTTGAGTGAAAACAAGTTTCCATTCTTGACAAACGCTTCTAACTCAATTTGGAATCCAGTTCAAGCTCATTGTGACCCCGTGCAGAGCCGTGCATGGTCACGTCACAAAGCAGTGAGTCATCAGAGCGGTTTCACACGCTTCTCAAACTCTGGCAGGCCATTACCCAGTTTCATTGACCCAGTTAGATCACTTTTGAAACTCACCATTGTTTGGTTTTCTACAGGTAGAACAGCCCGTCCCAGCTGCTGCTGCTGTCTGACTGAGCGTTGGAGAGAGCAAGTCCAAATTCTCCCTCAAGCCAAAAATTCTTAAATGTTAGTCCTCTAAGGACATCATTTAAACTGAAAGAACGATCTTACACTTTGATCTTAGCCAAAGCCGAGCGCGAAGCCCAGGTTGGATGCCCCGCCAGCTTGGCACAATCTCACTTTTGTGACCCTCGGTCTACAGCTGCTCCCCTCCCAGCTCTCCTTGGACGCTTTCTGACCTACACTCTTTGCTTTTCAATTCAAAAGGCAGCATACGAACCGCCAAAATATTCACTCATGTTTTCTCTCCACGAATCTTTTAAACGAAGACGTGCGTAGAAGAACCGTCGCTGACTTGTCGAGACCAGAGACCTCGTCGTCCCACCTCACGTGCCTCTCTTTGCTTTCCTGTCAGTCCATTCAACTTCCACCCGCCCTCTGCCAACCCATTATACACGTCTTTTTACCCCTGCCCCGCTCGTGATTGGCTTGAAGCCTGTCAGCAATACATCCAACCATACTTCGTCAATGCACTCTGGTTCTCACAGTCTCCAGTCTTGATAACAGTTTCATCTTGACAAACCTTAACTCATTTGGATCCTTCACCTGTGCCCCGGCAGACCGTGCACCGCACAAGCTGTCTAGCGGTTCACACCTTCTCAACTCGCAGCCTTACCTCATTTCATGACCCTATTCCTTGAACCGACATGTTGGTTCTACAAAAAGTGCATCCCGCACTGCATGCTGGAAAAACTCCAATTCTGCCTCATCAAATCTCTAAGAGTCCCGTTGAATATCAATTAAACTGATAAAACATACTACCTTATCTAGCAAGCGAAAGCGAAAGCCAATGTGGAGTCCCCAGCTCTTGGCACAAATCTCACTTGTTGTGGTACCCCCGTTCGTAGGTGTGCATAACAATGGCTGCTGCTTATCACCTCCGCCCAACTCTCCTCTGTGACGCTTATTCTGACCTAGACAGCTCTTGACTTTCACAATTTCAAAAGGCTCAGCCATACAGCAAGCCTGCCAAAATATATCAACTCATGTTTGTTCCTCTCCCGGAATCTTAGTAAAGCGAAAGACTTGTGCGTTATGAAGAGAACCAGAGTCAGCATGGACCTCTGTTCAGAGCAGCAAGGAGCCTCTCGTCACGTCACCACCTTCAGGTAGGCCTCTCTTTGCTTTCCGCATGTCAATCCATATGCAACATTCCCACCCCCCCATCTGCCAACCCAAATTATACACGTCTTTATACCTCCTGCCCGACTACTGTGATTGGCTTTGAAGCCTGTCTAAGCATACTCCCAAACCACTTACATTCGGTCAATGCTGACTCGGTTTCTCACCAAGTCTCCCAGAAGGTCTTGAGTGAACAGTTCCATTCTTGACAACCTTCTACTCAATTTGGAATCCATCAAGCCATTGTGACCCGTGCAGAGCCGTGCATGTCACGTCACAGCATGAGTCTCAGAGCGTTTCACACCTTCTCAAACTCGGCAGCCATTCCTCATTTCATTGACCCATTAAATTCACTTTGAAACGCGACAATTGTTTGGTTTTCTACAAGTAAACAGTGGCAACCGTTCCCAGCGGCACTGCAATGCTAGGTCGATGCGTGGAGAGAAAGGAGCAAGCTCCAAATTTCTGCCCTCATGCCAAAATCTGCTTAATATGTAGTCCTCGTATAGAGGACATATCAGATATTAAACTGATAAGAACAGATACTACACTTGATCTTAGCCAAAAGGCCGAGAAGCGATAAGCCCCAAGTGTTGGATGTCCACGCCAAGCTCTTGGCACAAATCTCACTTGTTGTGGTACCCCGTACCCCCCGTTCGTAGGTGTGCATAACAATGGCTGCTGCTTACACCTCCGCCCAAGCTCTCCTCTGTGGACGCTTGATTTCTGACCTAGACAGCTCTTTGACTTTTTCACAATTTCAAAAGGCTCAGCCATACAGCAAAGCCTGCCAAAAATATATTCAACTCATGTTTGTTCCTCTCCACGGAAGTCTTTAGTAAAAGGCGAAAGACTTGTGCGTTATGAAGAGAAACCAGAGTCAGCATGGACCTCTGTTCGAGAGCAGCAGAGGAGCCTCTCGGTCACAGTCACCACCTTCACGGTAGGCCTCTCTTTGCTTTCCGCATGTCAATCCCATATGCAACATTCCCAACCCGCCCCCATCTGCCAACCCAAATTATACACGTCTTATTACCTCCTGCCCCGACTACTGTGATTGGCTTTGAAGCCTGTCTAAGCAATACATCCCCAAACCACTTACATTCGGTCCAAAATGCTGACTCTGGTTTCTCACCAAATCTCCCAGAAGGTCTTGAGTGAAAACAAGTTTCCATTCTTGACAAACGCTTCTAACTCAATTTGGAATCCAGTTCAAGCTCATTGTGACCCCGTGCAGAGCCGTGCATGGTCACGTCACAAAGCAGTGAGTCATCAGAGCGGTTTCACACGCTTCTCAAACTCTGGCAGGCCATTACCTCAGTTTTCATTGACCCAGTGTAGAATTCACTTTTGAAACCGACAATTGTTTTGTTGGTTTTCTACAAGGTAGAACAGAGTGCAACCGTTCCCAGCGGCACTGCAATGCTAGGTCGATGCGTGGAGAAAGGAGCAAGCTCCAAATTTCTGCCCCTCATGCCAAAAATCTGCTTAATATGTAGTCCTCGTATAGAGGACATATCAGATATTAAACTGATAAGAACAGTACTACACTTGATCTTAGCCAAAAGGCCGAGAAGCGATAAGCCCAAGTGTTGGATGTCCACGCCAAGCTCTTGGCACAAATCTCACTTGTTGTGGTAACCCCGTTCGTAGGTGTGCATAACAATGGCTGCTGCTTATCACACCTCCGCCCAAGCTCTCCTCTGTGGACGCTTGATTTCTGACCTAGACAGCTCTTTGACTTTTCACAATTTCAAAGGCTCAGCCATACAGCAAAGCCTGCCAAAAATATATTCAACTCATGTTTGTTCCTCTCCACGGAAGTCTTTAGTAAAAGGCGAAAGACTTTTGCGTTATGAAGAGAAACCAGAGTCAGCATGGACCTCTGTTCGAGAGCAGCAGAGGAGCCTCTCGGTCACAGTCACCACCTTCACGGTAGGCCTCTCTTTGCTTTCCGCATGTCAGATCCCAATATGCAACATTCCCAACCCGCCCCCATCTGCCAACCCAATTATACACGCTTCTTTATTACTCCTGCCCCGACACTGTGATTGGCTTTGAAGCCGTCTAAGCATACATCCCCAAACCACTTACATTCGGTCCAAAAAGCTGACTCTGGTTTCTCACCAGTCTCCCAGAAGGTCTGTGAACAAGTTTCCATTCTTGACAAACGCTCTAACTCAATTGGAATCCGTCAAGCCATGTGACCCGTGCAGAGCCGGCATGTCACGTCACAAGCTGAGTCTCAAGCGTTCACACGCTCTCAAACTCTGCAGGCCATTACCTCTTCATTGACCTGTAGATTCTTGAACCACAGTTTGTTTTCTACAAGGTAAGAACAAGTGCACCGTTCCCGGCACTGCATGCTAGGTCATGCGTGGAGAAAGGGCAAGCTCCAATTTCGCCTCATGCCAAATCTGCTATATGTGTCCTCGTATAGAGGAATATAGATATTAATGATAAGACAGTACTACACTTGATCTTAGCCAAGCGAGAACGATAGCCCAGTGGATGTCCGCCACTCTTGGCAAAATCTCACTTTGTGGTACCCGTTCGTAGGTGTGCTACATGCTGCTGCTTATACTCCCCGCTCTCCTTGGGACGCTGATTCTGACTAGACGCTCTTACTTTACAATTCAAAGCTCACCATAAGCAAGCTGCCAAATAATTCACTCTGTTGTTCCCTCCCGAAGTCTTTAAGGCGAAGCTGTGCGTATGAGAACAAGTCGCATGGACCTCTGTCGAGCCAAGGAGCCTCTCGTCACAGTCACACCTTCACGTAGGCCTCTCTTTGCTTCCGCATGTCAGATCCCATATGCACAACATTTCCCAACACCCCCCCATCTGCCAACCCAATTATACCGTCTTTACCTCCTGCCCCGACTACTGTGATTGGCTTTGAAGCCTGTCTAAGCAATACATCCCAGAACCACTTACTTCGGTCCAAAATGCGACTCTGGTTTCTCACCAAGTACTCCCGAAGGTCTTGAGTGAAACAGTTTTCCATTCTTGACAAACGCTTCTAACTCATTTGGAATCCAGTTCAAGCTCATTGTGACCCCGTGCATAGCCGTGCATGGTCACGTCAAAAGCAGTGAGTCATCAAGCGGTTTCACACGCTTCTCAAACTCTGGCAGGCCATTACCTCAGTTTCATTGACCCAGTGTAGAATTCACTTTTGAAACGCACAATTGTTTAGTGGTTTCTACAAGGTAAGAACAGAGTGCACCGTTCCAGCGCACTGCAATGCTAGGTCGATGCGTGGAGAGAAAGGAGCAAGCTCCAAATTCTGCCCTCATGCCAAAAATCTGCTTAATATGTAGTCCTCGTATAGAGGACATATCAGATTTAAACTGATAAGAAAATTTTTTTTTTTTTTTTTTTGAAAATATAATTTATTTCACTCATGAGCAGTACATACTTTATAGTACAAACATCAACAGCACTTTACAACTTAACAACACCAGAAATCACCAGAAAAGATAAAATAATAACATAATAAAGATGAAATAAATATATAAAATAAAGGAGGTCAATCGAAAAGGAAACCCTTTCATGACTATTCAGTCTTCTATGTGAGAAGAATGGTTAGTCTACAGATTTTCAAAATAATTTTCCACGATCTTTAATTGAGTCGATGCCCCATTTATTCGCCTCCAATTTAAGTTTTCTCCGCATTGTGTCTTCAATGCTTTGTGTAGTGTTTTCTATTGACCACTTTTCCGTCCCATTTATTATGCTACATCTTACCTCCCATAACTTAGCCTTCACAATTGATGCAAGTTCTAAGGCTTTGCACACCTTTTTTTCCCCCTCTAACTTAAAATCCATGTATAGAACCTTTGCCCAAGTCACATCTTTGAGAAAACCAAATCTTTGGCCCAATTTCTTCCACAAATGTTTTGCAAAAAGACATTCAAATAATGCATGTTCCACAGTTTCTACTCCGTTGCATCCATCCCTTGGGCATATCTTATTTAAGGTTAGATTGTGATTAAATAGCGTATTCCTCACACCTAATTTCCTATGAAGCACCAACCAATTAAAATCTCTTAATCTATTTTCTAGGCTCTTGCGTTGGGTTCCTCTCCACACGTCACTAGGAACATGCAAACCATCTTTAGGGTCGAACTTAGCAATCAACATTGTGTACAGCTTTTTGTGATTGACTACTGAATCTCTATTCCAACACTCCTTGTATTTCTTTGCCCACCTTATAATTTTTTTATAATGATCGGGCATGACCTCTGCTTTGGGAAATCTATTTCCCATTTCACCACTAGCGGTCTCAGATGGATGGCAAGCCAGAATTTGATCAATGGTTGGCATTTGTGTTCAGGTGGGTATAACATTATTTTACATATATTTGAAAAAAATAAAACTTTGAACTTCAAACCTAAATTGGGCATGTCCCTACCACCTCTTTCGACTGGCTGATACATTGTCGCTCTTTTAATGTATTCATACCCTCCCCATATAAAATGGAACAGAGCTTTTTGCAATTTTAAACAAACTAAAGCAGGCATGGGGAAAACGTAAGCCACATGAAGTAATGTTGGCAATAAATCAGATTTAATAACCAAAACCTTACCACTAATGGACAGCCTTCTTAATTTCCACATATTTAGTTTTTTCAGCACTTTTCCCAACTTTGTCTCCCAATTAGTTTCTCCATCATTGTCATTTCCAAAGGATATGCCCAGTAAGGTCATTGGCCCTGCACACAGAGAGAGCCCTAATGGGTTATCAACTCTGTCCTTCCACTTTCCCAAGTATTTAATCTGGGATTTTCCTGTATTGATTTTAGAACCAGAAGCACCTGAGAACATGTCGATGACCTGCATAGCTTCCCGCAGACAGAAATCATCTTTTAAGTACAGTACAGTGTCATCTGCATACTGGGATATGGTCAAGGATTCACCACCAGGCAGCTGTATACCCTTGATATTAACATTTTTCCTGATTGCATATGCTAGAATTTCAATAAATAGCACATACAAGGGGGCTGATGCTGGACACCCCTGTCTGACCCCTCTGGTTTGCTTAAAGAACTCACCAAGGTTTCCATTAACATTAACTCTGCTTCCCACTTCTGTGTATAAGATCCTCAACCAACTCCTGAATCTAACACCGAAGCCAAATTTTTCTAATGTCCTAAACAGAAAACCGTGGTCAACTCTGTCAAAAGCTTTTTCCTGGTCAAGACTGAGGACAATTAGAGGTATATTTCTGTCCTGAGAATAAGATAATATATCTCTATGCATTTGTAAATTCCAGTTCAATTGCCTGCCCGGTACTGCACATGTCTGATCTGAGCCGATGACAAAAGGTAGAACAGACACCAAACGGTTTGTCAAAACCTTACTAAAAATCTTATAATCTGTACACAGCATTGTTAGAGGCCTGTAGTTTGATATTTTGTTGACATCTCCTTTTTTAAACAAAAGGGATATCACCCCTTTTCTCATGGATTCCCCCATAATCCCAGATGTACATATGAAAGTGAACAACTCTAACAGCTGTGGCCCAATGTCTTCCCAAAATATTATATAGAACTCTTTTGT
>VCHM03000656.1:0-10159 GCA_006182925.3 Reinhardtius hippoglossoides
TTTCCCTATTATGCAAAGTTAACGCATGGGATGAACATGTTTCGAAAGGATCGATGTTGGCTGCAATTTTACAACACTGGTTCACAAAGGGGTTTTCCAACTACTTTCAGAAATTGTGTCACGTATGCATGATTTGGATTCCATTTGTTAGTACGGCATTAAAACAATTAAGTAAATATTTGGGCATTGATTTGAGACAACATTGTGCCTACCACCCATCCAGTGGTGGAGCGGTGGAAAGAGAAAATGGCACACTAAAAAACAATTGGCTAAATTTTATGGGGAAGGTCAGCGTCTCTTTAGTTTGTTCCGCGAGATCCACCTTTTTTAATGATAAGCCAGTAAATGTATTTGCATACCCGATGACACACCAATTAGATCTACGGTCACGACATTACAAGATGTGTTATTGCCAAATTTCTACAGGCCAATCCCTAGGAAAAGCTTCTTGTGACATTTATTTGTATGATAAAGGTGTCTCCTCAAATGGAAGGGTAATCAATTACAACGGTAGCTCCGTGCTCACTAATTTTGCATGGCAATGTGGGAAAGGCTCACTATATCCTTATCTGCCTAAATATTGGTCAGGTTGTTGTGCCCTAGTGAATATCTTAATCTCCAATATTATTGTTATGGCCATAAAATCCTCCAATTCTAGATTTAAACGTGACATGGCACAATTTACCACAATAGAGTCATATCATTGGCGAATTTCCCTTGGCGAGAAGTGGGGAATCGGCCTTTTACCATGGTATGGTGTCACATTTTTAGCTGACCACATAGACAACATGACTTATTCTTTATCCATGTTCGTAAACGAAACAATTAGGGGTTTCAAGTATCTTTCTTCAAATGACAAAATAACACCGTCTAACACTCTTGAAGCATGAAATGGCACTTAATTATATTCTGGCCAAAACAGGTGGCTTTTGTGCCACCCTAAATTTTACTAAAGATGCTTGTGTAACGTTGATCCATGATAACTCTGACAACCTCACCTCTGTAATCTATTCACTAGAGAAGATTAGAGATGCCTTTAATCCCTCTGACTCTGCAGGATTTTAATTCAACAGATGGCTGGTTGACACATTTGGCCCCTGGGTGCGATGCTAGTTCAACTGTTAATTCCTGTACTACTGACTTTTGGTATTATATTATGCTTTTGTTCATGCACCCTTACATGCATGGAGGCCCTTATGTATAGGTGGGTTGGTGATACGGTGACCGGCCACGTTGGTACAGATATGCAACTGTCCCGTGATGACCTTGCTACTGAGCCCAGAGATGTGTTTCCCCTCTCTGACTGGTTCCCTCCCCAGAACCCTTTTGATAGTGATGAAGAATGTGATGTTGTTGTATTGGCTGTTTAGTCTGCTCTTATCAGTCCTTACTCCCTTTTAAGACCGTACCTGTGTCCACGACAATAGCAGTTTGCTTTGCACTACAGGGATGATGATGATGCATTTTGAAATCCTTGTGAATTGATGTATTTGATTTTTTACAGTAATTCTCTTATGTTGTCATAAATGACAAAAAGGAGGGAAATGTAGTAGAAAAATGAACTAAGTAAGGTTGATAAACTATTTTGTATTTGGAAGTAAGTTGTTGCAGCATGGTCTAAAGCAGGGGTGCCCAATACGTCGATCGCGATCGACCGGTCGTAGTGCTGGTCGATCGCGTCACGCATGCACGATTGGTCATGAGTCAATCACGTGGACGCTCCGGCGCTCTCAGAGTTAATTTACCGTCGCGCCCATTGAGGTACAGCCGCGGCATTTTCGGACGGTTCACAAAAACTACGACACTGACTGAAAGGTGGAGGCATTCACTTGTTGTTATTTCAGTAAATTTCAGTACAGGGCGGGGGGCGTGGCGGCGGAGGCATTCATTTGCTGTTATTTCAGTTTATTTATGTACGGGGCGGGGGGCGTGGCGGCGGTGGATACCAACATTATTTGGTCGGTAGATCTTGTGGAGCTGGTCATTTCAAGAGTAGCTCACAAGCGTATAAAGTGTGGGCACCCCTGGTCTAAAGACTTTTATGACCTGTATCAACAACTACAAACAAACTGTCCAAATGCTTTATGACTTGAGCTGTTTTATGGTCCGAACTGTTTGTGACTTGAAAACTGCAAGGCCATTTGCCGTCTAAATTACCCATCTGTGTGTCTGCTTATCTCCTTACTTGTGTTTAGATTGTCTGTCTCCCGCGCCTACAGAACCAGTCTGAACTGGTTCTGAGAGACAGCCTTACTCCTCCTATACAAGATGTTTGCATTTGAGTGTCTTGCATCTTCACTCTGAGATCCTTGTGATCCTCTGTGTTGATCCTTTCTGCAGAAAGCCCCTATTAAAATACACGTGGATAACTTTGGTGTTTCCAGCCTCTTGTATCTCCAGATTTCCATCACAATTCAGTACAGGCCCACTGTGCAGTCAGCAGCTGAGACAAAAGTTAGAGGTGTTTTTTTACTTCTGGTTGAGCTAGAGCCATCAGATTTGTCAAGCACCTCCTGGGTGCCGACCTTAAGGTTTGGTGCAAATATGGGGTCCCTGGGTGGTTCGGGGACTAAACTGCACCTGTGTGGGTTTCAGGATCAACTGGCCTCTGGCATCATCTTTGGACCTGTATCTGGCAGAACTTTGAAAACCGGGCTGAGCCACCAAGGGCTGCAGGGGAGAGCTCATCCAAAATTTCCGACCTCTCGCTAATAAGGGGCACGAACTGCACCGGCCCAGGCATCTCTTTTTATTGAGCAGATTTTAGGAAGAGGTGACGTGCGTTTGTACTTCTGGTTGAGCTATATAGATATATATAGAAGGAAGGATAGAAGGATAGATAGATGGAAGGATGGATAGATAGGAGGAATGATAGATGGAAGGAAGGATATATAGTTAGATAGAAGGAGATGAAGAGATAGATAGAAGGATAGGATAGATAGATAGATAGATAGATATAGATAGATAGATAGATAGATAAAGAAGATAGATAGAAGGAGGATAGATGAAGGAAGGATAGATGTGAAGAAGGATAGATAGATAGGAAGGAAGGATGAAGGATAGATAGAAGGAAGATGATAGAAGATAGAGATAGATAGGGAAGAAGGATAGATAGAAGGGAAGGATGATAGATGGAAGGAAGGATAGTAGAATGGAAGGATAGATGGCAATGGAAGGATAGATGGATAGATAGATAATGGAAGCAAGGATGTGATAGAAGATAGATAGATAGATAGATAGATAGGATAGATAGGATAGAAGAAGGAGGAAGGGTAGATGATAGTTGAATAGTGTCGATAGGTATATCAGTCAGATGTAGATAGGCTCAATGGAATATATGTACTGATAGACTGAATGGAAGATAATCATGATGGAATGAGATATTCGAAGGATAGATACGAGATGTAGCATATAAGGATAGAGATGGAAGGAAAGGAAGATTTTCCCCTTACTGACACTTAGTCAAGTTTCATCATCTTCCTGAGTCAGAGCAGCACCTCCACAGGCAATGGAATATATTTCACTCATCTGACACTTGGAAGAATTCACTGATGCACACTTGAATTTTCGAATTTTAAATCCCTTCTCCTCTTTTCTGCAGTCAGCCGTCATTCGGTGACGCACGTAAGGCAAATCTTTCGCTCACCTAGCTTATTTTCACATCGTTTTTCATCTCGATGTCGAACTTTGACAATGATTATCAACAGGAGGTTTCAGACCCTAGCATCGATCTGCTCCAAGAGATCGCATCCAATCCTTGGGGTGGAAGGCGTATGACCCTTCGTCTAGCGAACACATCAAATCTCGTACAGAGGAGGCTGATTTCCTCATTGCTAAGCTTCAACGTAGCGGCATTGTGCCAGCTCCAGGCCTGCCTCCTTCTCTGCTTCGCGAGCTAGTGGTTCAAGTAAGCTTTTCATCGATTCTACCTGATCGACGATCCAGCGACCCCACCCGGCTCTAAAAAAAGCGTATGCAGCCTCCGCTTCATGCCCAGCGGACTTAAGTGCCATGCCTTCTTGGTACAACCAGCAAGGCACAGGTTCACTCAGTTGCCGCAGATCCGAGATCTATTCTGCCTTTGTATCTGTTTAACAATTTCTCAACAGCTTCTTCTACAAGCTGATTTGTCATAAAACGTCACTAAAGACAGAAATGTCTTTCAACTAAATAACACAAATGTCTTTGATGTCTTTAGAAATTTCAGGTAATGCACCTTAATGTCACCCGCCAATAAACCGAACAAAGAGACTGTAATTTGATCAGAGCAGATCAAAGTCCAGTCTTTGTCTTTGGGGACATTTTATACGTTTAATCTCTAAAGATATAAGCGTAGAACAAATCTGCTTTTAGTGGAATCTGTTGACCAGATACCAGGACCGAAAGACACCCAGCTTACAGAGGACAGAAGAACACAGTCCAATTTTCAGAGAACACTGAGATGATACCAGGTCAAATGGTCTTCTTACCTGATGAGATTCCAACAGATAGTCAGATCGTATCAGACAATACAAGTAAACAGTCTGAATGTGAGATGACAGATATAGAGATGGAAGTCCGGACATATATATCGCCTTGGTGGTCGTGGATGTCTTAAGAAAGTGTAAATCAAAATCGGACTATGGAGAGAAGATTACCATCTGCCAAGCACATCAGCTGATGAATGCAATCATGAAAGACTGCCCTGTCACGGAGTGGGTTTTCCCAAATGTGAGCAGCAAGAAAGTGGCTGCTAAAGTGTATGATGAACTGTACGGAAAGATGCACAACCACTTGAAACACATGATACATTTTGAAATACCAGCTGTGAAGGCCTTAATTGTGGATTGCTTTCGAAAACATCTCAGGAATAATTCAGGAAAGCGTAAGCATGACTAACCTAGCAGTTTCAAGTCCAATTTCCTTATGGCCGGGACTTGTGGACTATTAGGAATAGGAGCTATATTTGGAATGGTCATTTTAGCTATTAGCTCTTTGAGAAAAACATGACATTAATTCTACTATATTCATTCTGCTGCGGTGATCAAGTGTTTTCACCACATCGACACCAGCGTTGGCCCTTATGATGAAAAGCTCTCTGGACAGCTTCATTGGTGTCTTCTACGTGTACAGCTCTGCCTTTTCATCCTGAGATGTTGGTATTCTTTTTGAAAACCTGTACTTAGAGCCGTCCACTTTCACAGAAAGTCTGTCACTAGGTTTTCTCCGGGTGCTCCGGTTTTCCAATATATTTTCTAATACAATTTAAAAAAGTATGTATTGTGATGACCCTCTCATTCTGCCTGCCGGTGTGCCTTGCTCTGTGCTGGTGGGTGGAGCTACAGCCACCTACCTGCCCATCTGGGTGGGCCTTCCCAGAATGCATTTTAGTCTGCTCTTCTGGGCCTGCTGCACCAGCCTGAACCTGGATCCTTTGTTTGGTTTGCTGCACTAACAAACACGCATCACACGACATTCTCACTCATCCACACACTTCTGACACCACTGATGCCCTTCATACTTACACACCTCACTAGTTAGGAAATATGATGTTTGAGTTCAGTTGAATGAACTACTTTTGAAAGGTCGATCTGTTTGTGATCTCCCTTTTTGTTGCCAGCCTTGAGCCAGGTGGTAACAAATGGGAGCTCGTCCGAGATTTGAAAGGATTAGTTTTTTAAAGTGGTAAATGTAACTTTTGTTAAAGGGAGTTTTTCCACACAGATGTTTGGTTAAATTGGAGTTTCCTGAAACTGCTGGCAGAGGTAAGGGCTGCTAAGTTATTTGGAACCCTTATTTCCTGTTAGGCATAAGCAATGAGGGGCACTAGTTGTCTCTCATTGATCCTTTTTTTGTTTTAGTTTGTTTTTGTGCAGTAAGTGGTTAGAGCAGTTGCTCGGGGGCACTACCATGACTGACTAGGTGATTTTCAGCGTGCTGAAGGTTAACCGGGTTACTGGGCTTTGTGCTCAATCTATCCTGCCACTTATCTGCCACTTATCTAGGGATGAGTTACTCAGCTAGAACTGGTTAGGCAGCTAGTCAGGGGGATGGGGTTCCTTATTTAAAGCAGCCTGTCACCCTGTTAGTTAGTAGTGGAACACTTTGTATTAGTTTGTAATAATTGCTTGTTTGATAAGTGCCTCTAGCTGGCAGGGGAACTGGTGAAATGGCTTCCATTGACGACTTTGTTCAGTCACCAAGCGATGAGTTGCTAAACTCTTACAAAAAAGATCAGCTCGTGAAAGTAGCTGAGCATTACGATGTTGAACTTTCCAAAAATTTAAATAAAGATGAATTGTTGGCCACATTGAAGCATAAATTAGTGGAGAAAGAGGTTCTGCCTGTCTTAGTGGGGAGTTTAAAAGCACCTGGAAGAAATGGATAGTGTTTCAGATGTAGCCTCCCCCAGGGTAACTGGGCCAGTTATGATGTCCAAAATGGCTCCTGTTTTGACTGGACTTGGGTTTACATTTGAGCAACAAAAAGAGCTTATCTTGCTACAACGGCAACAGGAAACTGATCAACGGCAACAGGAACATCAAAATACCCTGGCGTTAGAAAAGTTAAGACAAGATGCCCATCTTCGGGAGGCTGAACTAGCCCATGTTCAGGCAAGACAACAGTTAGAGTTGGAGCGATATAAGTTGGAGCTTATAAGTGAAGGAAAGCTTCAGGCTAAGCCACAGAAGTTTGGAGAGTCAGATTTGTTTGTTCCTCATATTCTGTCATTTGATGTTGCTTTAAACTTATAGTTAGTTCCTAAGTTTAATGAAAGGGACCCTGACATTTTCTTTGTGTTGTTTGAACGTTTAGCAGAGGCACGAAATTGGTCGGACGCGGAGCGTACCCTATTGCTTCAATGTGTGCTCACTGGCAAGGCCCAGGAGGCTTTCTCAGCCTTGAGTGTTACTGATAGTGGTAGCTACCAGTTGGTTAAAGCTGCGGTACTTAGGACATATGAATTGGTACTGGAAACTTATCGGCAGCGATTCAGATTACTCAGAAAAGAGAAGCAGTCTCGCACGAGCTGCTCGCGAGTTATCCACTCACTTTAATCGCTGGTGTGCTGCTTCTCAGGTTAATACTATGGAGGATCTTCAAGAACTAATCTTGCTGGAACAGTTAAAAAATACTTTGCCTGACTCTGTTGTTACCTACATTCAGGAAAAGCAAGTAAGCAGAGTTACAGATGCTGCTAGATTGGCAGATGAGTTTGTCCTGACCATAAAGGTTTTTTTGGTGAGAACCGTGGTCGTGGAGATTCTGGCTCCCGAGGGAGCATTGTTAGAGCTAACTCCGGTAAGTTTTGGTCAGAAGGGACAGAAAGGTTTTCAGGTAAAGCAGAGCATGGTTTACGGGGAAAGCTGGACCCAAATCGCGTCTGTAATTACTGTCATGGAAAGGGTCACTGGCGAAATGAGTGTCCAATGCTGAGGAAAATATCAAAGCCTGTAAGGTCCGAGAAAACCATTTTCCGGGAAAACCATCTGCGGCTGCTGTCTCTTCGTGCCGAAGAAAGGAGCCATGTCATTGCCGCCGTGCAGGCACACACTAAACCGCCTTCATTAAAGTCAGTAATTGAGGTTCCGGTTTGGGCTCAAGAACAGACAAGTTCCTCAGCTTATGAAGAGGTTGATCCTGGTTATGCTGCATTTGTGTCTAATGGTTATGTCTCACTCGTCGGGAGTGAGAGGAAAGTACCTGTCAAGATATTAAGAGATTCAGGGGCTCTGGACTCATTTATTGTGGAATCTGTATTGCCATTCTCTCCTGAGACAGACACTGGTTCCAGTGTTGAGGTCAGAGGGATGGGTTTGACGGTCTTCTCTGCTCCTCAGCATAAACTGACACTAGTGTCAAATCTGGTGCAAGGTGATGTGATCATGGGAGTGCGTCCTCCTTTGCCTATGGGGGGAGTGCAGGTCATCTTAGGAAATGACCTGGCTGGCAGTCGAGTGTGGCCTGATGTGCCAGTGGACACTATATCCTCCCAGGTAGGAAATTCTGAGTCCCCCAAAACCCCTTCAGTGGTACTTCCCACCTGTGCAGTGACACGAGCTACGAGCCGTGCCAGTGGGGATTCCTGTTTTGAACATTCCGATAAGAAAAGAGAGTCCATATCTTTTGTGCCTGCTTTCCCCTTGCCTGTGTCTTGCAGTGACCTTGTGAAATAGCAAAAAGATGACCCAACACTTCATGCTCTGTACAACCAGCTTCTTCCTGATGATGAGGTGGAGAGTGCAGCCCAAGGTTATTTTCTCCAAGACGGCCTGTTGGTGAGAAAATGGGTTCCCCAGGGGGAATGTTTTATGGGGATGAAACTTTACAAATTGTTCTGCCCTCTAGTGTAAGACTCACTGCTAAGCTTCAACGTAGCGGCATTGTGCCAGCTCCAGGCCTGCCTCCTTCTCTGCTTCGCGAGCTAGTGGTTCAAGTAAGCTTTTCATCGATTCTACCTGATCGACGATCCAGCGACCCCACCCGGCTCTAAAAAAAGCGTATGCAGCCTCCGCTTCATGCCCAGCGGACTTAAGTGCCATGCCTTCTTGGTACAACCAGCAAGGCACAGGTTCACTCAGTTGCCGCAGATCCGAGATCTATTCTGCCTTTGTATCTGTTTAACAATTTCTCAACAGCTTCTTCTACAAGCTGATTTGTCATAAAACGTCACTAAAGACAGAAATGTCTTTCAACTAAATAACACAAATGTCTTTGATGTCTTTAGAAATTTCAGGTAATGCACCTTAATGTCACCCGCCAATAAACCGAACAAAGAGACTGTAATTTGATCAGAGCAGATCAAAGTCCAGTCTTTGTCTTTGGGGACATTTTATACGTTTAATCTCTAAAGATATAAGCGTAGAACAAATCTGCTTTTAGTGGAATCTGTTGACCAGATACCAGGACCGAAAGACACCCAGCTTACAGAGGACAGAAGAACACAGTCCAATTTTCAGAGAACACTGAGATGATACCAGGTCAAATGGTCTTCTTACCTGATGAGATTCCAACAGATAGTCAGATCGTATCAGACAATACAAGTAAACAGTCTGAATGTGAGATGACAGATATAGAGATGGAAGTCCGGACATATATATCGCCTTGGTGGTCGTGGATGTCTTAAGAAAGTGTAAATCAAAATCGGACTATGGAGAGAAGATTACCATCTGCCAAGCACATCAGCTGATGAATGCAATCATGAAAGACTGCCCTGTCACGGAGTGGGTTTTCCCAAATGTGAGCAGCAAGAAAGTGGCTGCTAAAGTGTATGATGAACTGTACGGAAAGATGCACAACCACTTGAAACACATGATACATTTTGAAATACCAGCTGTGAAGGCCTTAATTGTGGATTGCTTTCGAAAACATCTCAGGAATAATTCAGGAAAGCGTAAGCATGACTAACCTAGCAGTTTCAAGTCCAATTTCCTTATGGCCGGGACTTGTGGACTATTAGGAATAGGAGCTATATTTGGAATGGTCATTTTAGCTATTAGCTCTTTGAGAAAAACATGACATTAATTCTACTATATTCATTCTGCTGCGGTGATCAAGTGTTTTCACCACATCGACACCAGCGTTGGCCCTTATGATGAAAAGCTCTCTGGACAGCTTCATTGGTGTCTTCTACGTGTACAGCTCTGCCTTTTCATCCTGAGATGTTGGTATTCTTTTTGAAAACCTGTACTTAGAGCCGTCCACTTTCACAGAAAGTCTGTCACTAGGTTTTCTCCGGGTGCTCCGGTTTTCCAATATATTTTCTAATACAATTTTAAAAAGTATGTATTGTGATGACCCTCTCATTCTGCCTGCCGGTGTGCCTTGCTCTGTGCTGGTGGGTGGAGCTACAGCCACCTACCTGCCCATCTGGGTGGGCCTTCCCAGAATGCATTTTAGTCTGCTCTTCTGGGCCTGCTGCACCAGCCTGAACCTGGATCCTTTGTTTGGTTTGCTGCACTAACAAACACGCATCACACGACATTCTCACTCATCCACACACTTCTGACACCACTGATGCCCTTCATACTTACACACCTCACTAGTTAGGAAATATGATGTTTGAGTTCAGTTGAATGAACTACTTTTGAAAGGTCGATCTGTGTGTGATCTCCCTTTTTGTTGCCAGCCTTGAGCCAGGTGGTAACAAATGGGAGCTCGTCCGAGATTTGAAAGGATT
>VCHM03000658.1:0-10141 GCA_006182925.3 Reinhardtius hippoglossoides
TGAAGAATGGTCTTTAATAGATAAACCCATCAGTCTACCTTTTGATGACAGGGGTGCTGTGGCAACTGTAGAAAGGTTTGTGTCAGGTTGTGTTTGCTAAGTTAGACCGTGTTACACCAAAGGCAGCACATCATACATGTTTGCAGGACGCGTCATCTCTCATCAGTGCAGTTTACCTTCTTATTTACCCTCCATTTAAAAACTAAAAGTGTGGATGTAGCCTGAATGTTTTCCATTTTTGAAATTGCTGAATATGTATATTTATATAATCTTTCTACATAACTATTTATTTTTTGTAAAATGGAAAAGCATAAGTTTATATACTTGCTTGCTGTCTTATTGTGCTCACTCTTATCCATGTTTTTTTCCGCTTCACCCACAGGTCATGTATGTGGCGAGGCCTCTCGACATCTCTTTGTACATCCCCAGCCCTTGAGACCAGTGTGCTTCCACCAGGCAGAGGCTCTTCCTCCCCCTAGTCTCTGTTTCTCCCTCATCCTCCACCATCCCCAGAGTTACCTATGTTAACCCTCTTGAGCATGTTTTACTATATCTGTTTACGGCGACGCGCCAGGAGTGGGACTCGAGGTGAGGCGCTGACCAGTCGACGGGCCGTGGAATCGGGCCAGCGAGCGTATGCTAAGGAGGTTCTTGACTTCAGCTCTCACTATGGCAGTGAGAATAGCATGTCCTACACCATGTGGAACTTGGCAGGGGTACCCAACGTGTACCCCAGCTCAGGGGACTTCACTCAGACGGCTGTATTCCGAGCGTATGGTGGGAACAGTGTGCCAGTGCTCCACCACCTTTCCGCCGCACCCCTAAAGGCTTCTACAGCCAGGATTATATTGAGCTTGGCTTTGAGGAGCCTGTCTATCCTACAGCAGTGGAGGTGCTTGAGACATATTACCCAGGAGCCATCATCCAGATTCTGGCCTGCTCTCACAACCCCTTCTCCCAGAATCCACCTACTGATGTCAGGTAACAACAGCCATCTGGGTTACCATCATCAGTTAGATATTAATTGAATTCATCTTTTTAAGAAAACTATGCAGCACCAGCAGTTATTGCAGCCTGCTACACATTATATCATTCATCTCATATGACATTAATTGGGGTTTATTACATACAGTAATATTTGTATTTTTAGTTTTTGTAACACTTTGCTCACAAAATACTAGGCCTCATTCACCAATTAGTGAATGTTTTTCTCAGAACTCACTTATGCAGGTTTATTTGTGATATGTTTTTAGGCAATAACAGAATCTACACCCACGCGTTTTATTCAAGTACTGTTGTGCTGGTTACAGTGAATCATGCGGCTCCGCTTCTCCCTCCACCGGTACATAGCTCATTGTACGGTAATGGTAAAGTTAAAAGTGGTTCTGAAACGCACAGAGAATATAACGAAACAAAACTTATGAGGGAAAATGTTGTTTGTTAATGCTGCTTTCTGCTGTCTTCGTTCCTCTGTAACGGTCGCGGCACACCAGCTTCATTCCCGCCTGTGGAATGTCAGCACCGGGGAACGTCTGCGTGTCACAGTTGTCAGTCGGTCACACCGCCTGCGTCTCTGCCAACGCTGTTTTTACACAGTTTACCTTGTTTACCTTGACATTTAATGCCATAAATGTGAGTGTGTGTGAGGAAGAGACACAGAGAGGGGGGGGGGGGACTACTGCCATCACCTGAAGTTCTTAATGTTAACTTTTAATATAACTACATCCATGTATGTCACATGAATTTCATATCCCCCCCCCCCCGTTCATAATTCAAGCTTTGAAAGCATTCATTTCTGATGTAATTTATAAATGCTCCAAAGTCATGAATAAAAGCTTATCAGACAAATATCACATTTGCTAGAAAATAGTCCAGAAGTGAACACTGTCAAGAACTCCATATCCTTCAACTTAGCTAACTATCTATATGGTAATTTTGGTTATAGTTATTAATTTAATTGTTAATCAGAGTTCCAAATTTGTAGTTAGTACCTTTATGAGACTTAATCAATAAATTGGCTATCTTTTCCCTTCCTTTGAAGGGTGGTGCCCCGAGGTAACTTTAATCAATTAAAGTTATAATTTAATATTAATAATAAAATATTCATATTTTTATTTTGATAACCAAATTTATTGAATGCCAAAAGGCACACCATTTTATGGTATCACGTTTAATGCATTATGGCCCAACACTGACAAAGACAATACAGATCGATACTTCGTTCACAAATGTCTTTTAATAAACTTTGCTGCATATGAGGCTACTATTGATACAAAAATAAAGAAAAATCAAGTTTCGTCCATTTAAATCCAATGACAGGCAAAAATGTATTTAAATTAAAGTTTCCCTTTTTCCTGTGAACCAAGAACAGGCTAAGTGCCTATACTAAAAATAATAACAAACAAAACTACACTTTCCCTTGAAAAAGGAAAATAAAAGTGCATTTTGGGTCTGGCATTCTTTGGTCTACAAAGTCTGTTGCAAGCTGAAACTAGATGAGGATACGTGTCCATCACATTTTATTCAAACTGAGGAAGGTCAGCATCTCAAAATGGTCTCGTGTGAGGCTTGCTCTCTTCTGAGAGCCGATATTCCTAGCTGCAGAGAATATTCGCTGTGATGGGGTGGATGTTGCAGGAATGCACAGAAAAGATCTTGCCAGCTTTGGATCTTGCCCCTCATTTCCACTCCACCATCTGAGAGGGTCTTCCTTTTTGGATATTGCTGTCTCTGCAAAGTACATCTTCATTCCTCACCATTTGGATCTGTTGGTCCTCCTGGGTTTCCTCTTCCGAACATTGACCTTCTGCTGTTGCTCGCAGCCATGTATCCCAGTCTCCTTTGCTTCTTTGATAGCAAGGACTTAAATTGTCCCTTGCACCCTTGTGCCATCTTCAGCTGCTAAAAACTTAAGCTTTCTGAATCTTGGGTCCATGGCAGCTGCAAGAAGAAGTGGGTTGTCTCTCTCTTCTGAGATGGTGTTCAGACTCCCCCATCTCTCGGTTATCCCTTTTCCTGCACTGGCCAGAAAGACTTTTCCTGGGCTTGTCTCAAAACGGCTTTGCTGTAAGGACCGTTGCAGCCCTCTGACAAGCTATGGAAGACATGAAGCGGTTGCATATTCCTGTCCAGTAAGGTAAACTTTGGCACATTCAAAAGGCTGCAACCCTTGCACCACCTCTTCAAGCAGCACCCATTGATCTGGCTTCAGGTCAAAGTAGTGTTTGCCCCTTGGAGTTACCTCAGGATCAGATAGAGTCGCAGTGACTGGCCAGCGCTGCTGCAACAGTCTCTCTACCATGTAGTACGCACTGTTCCATCTTGTACTTACATCCTGGATCAGTTTGTGCTGTACTGTGTTCATTTGTTGCATTTTGACTTCAGTTTTGTATTGGCCAGCTCGCTTCGCCTGAAGTGTTCCACTAAGCGTCTTGCAGCACCAACAGCTCTGCTGATACTGGACTCTCTGAGGGCAATATTAACTATGAGTTGAAGCGTGTGCCCAGTGCAGCGCACAGAGGCCCAACTGTGTTTTTCTTGTAGCGTTCGCATGGCTGCTACCATATTGGACCCGTTGTCATGAACTACTGCTTTTATTTTGGGAGGCAAGATGTCAAATTTTCCTATAACCTCCTCCATCCATGTCATGACGTTTGGAGCAGTATGCCTCTCCTCCAGAGGCATGGTGGCAAGGTTAAAAGTCTTCATTTGCCAATCTTCAGTGATGAAATGGCAGGACACTCTATTCTTTTTTTTACATTATTGTGGCCATTTTAGGATTTAATTTAAACAAGAAACCTGCAGGGGACTTTCCAGGGGAGGTGGTCTTCACCTCTTTTACGCCTTTCTCCTCAGGCGTGAACTTCTTAGACGAAGGTTCAGCTGAGGGAGAACGAGGTCTCTTTGTGCCCTGTCGAGCTGTGGGAGCTGAAAAGCCAGGTCTGCTAACCAGGCTCACAATTCTCTTAGTGGGCAAGACACCTGTGGTGGAGTTTTTGGGGCAGGTGGGTTTCAACCCTTGAAGTTGGTTCTCCTCAGGCCTGAACTTCTTACTTGAAGTTCCTGGGAGGGAGAACGAGGTCTCTTTTTGGCCTGTGGAGCTGTGGAGGCTGGAGGGGCTTTGCAGGCCTCCTTCTCTCCCTGCTCAAATTTGACTCTTTCCTTCAGAGCGTTGACTTTTGTCTTCCACTCCTCCACTCTCTGGGGAATCTCTTTCTGGACGGATCTGAGCTCAGCCATGAGCTCCAGGTTATTTTGTTCAGGTAACACATTTTCGATCACATCATCCATTTGAAGAACGACGCCCTCCATCTTCCTCTGTTTGTTGAAGGAGTCCTCCCTGTCTTTGAGCAGATTCTCCAGCTTCTTTATCTTCTCATAGCAGGCCTTCTTTTCTGCCTTCTCAGCTTTGAGACTATCCTCCAGAGCGTTGGCTTTTATCTTCCACTCATTCTGGATGGGGTGGACCTCTCTCTGGATGCCTCTGAGCTTGACCATGAGCTCCAGGTTTTGATGTCCAAGTGCCACTTTTACATTTGTGACATTGGCAATAACTGCATCTTTTTCAGAGATGATGTGCTTCATCTTCTTGTCAAAGGAAAGCTCCATCGCCTTGACCTGGTTGCACTTGTCGCTCAGCTCCCTTTTCACCTTCTCGATCTCAAACTGATCGTTTCTAGGACGAGAACTCAATTTGTAGATGTACTTTTCTTTGTCCTTCAACACCAGCTTCAACTCCTTGAGCTCGTCCTCCAACATGTCTAGGCATTATGCTATAATTGTAAGGGTTTTGTATTTGCCAGTGTTTGGGTTCCACCTCTTTTTGAAGAGGTGGTTTCTGTTTATTAGTAAATCCCTGTGTTTAATGTTTTCACACTCCGGGTTCTGTTTCCTGTTTTATTTTGTAGTCTGGGTTCTTTTGTCTCGTGTCTAGTTTTACTTCCTGTCTGTGATTGTCTGCACCAGTCCTCATGTGTTACACCTGTGTCCCATTGCCCCTGCCTTCCCTGTGTCTGTATTTAAGCCTCTGCTTTCCTTTGTCCTGGTCGGATCGTTGTTGTATGTCAGTTGTGTTCTCTGGTCTGTCGTCTGTTAGTTGTGATCTCCTATCCTGGTATCCTGTCCTGATCTCCGGTGTATTTCGTATCCTGTGTCTCCTGAGCCTCTGCACCTCTGCATCCCCTGTGTAAGCTTCCTGTGTTTTCTCCCGTATGCTTTAGTTGTTTTGTCTGTTAAAGACTTTGTTTTCATTCAAATTACACTCTTTAAGTTTAAACTCTGCATCTGGGTCCATCTGACTCACAAACTCTGACAATAATGTTAAATGCCTAAAAATGTCCAGCCAATCAGAATTGGCCGGACATTTGTAGGCATTTACTATAATGTTAAGAGCCTAGAAGTGTCCGGCTCATTCTAAGTGACCTGGACATTTGTAGGAATTTTACTATAACATGCTCAACTTCTTACCAAACTTTGCAGAAAATTAGAAAGTGGTGAAAATGTACGTATTCTGGAGTAATTTTACGTTGTTACTTTTGTTTGTCCAAGTTTTTACCCCTCTATTTTGAATGTAATAGTTTTAATAGATTAAAGTAGGCTTACCTTATGCTGCCACCAGATGGCAGTCATAAACACCTTGACTCCATAAATAACTGTTTCTCAACCATTGGGTTCAGACCCTCCAGAGGGTCACATGGTCAATCTGAGGGTCTGTGATATGAGATATTGAAACATATTTTCTGTGTTTGCAAATGAAGTATGAGGAGATGGTGTTAATTGGCAAATTTCCAGATATCTGATGTGTTACATTTAGGACCAATATACTGTTTGTGTTTAGTGAAATGCAGTTTTGTATTGTAGTGTTTTTCCATGTTACTCTTTGTTGCTGCATATTGAAAAGCCAACTCACAGTGTGTGCTTGTCACCTGGAGTCAGAGCTTTCACTGTGGGCTCAAGTGTTTGTGGTAAGATTGATTAAAGAAATGCTTTATTAGTTGAATGGCAGATCTCTGTAAATGGCTATTTCAGTTGATCCGTTGAGTCGTCCTTGGCTTTGGCCCCAGCTGTTAAAAGGGACGGGCAATTCATTGCATTTCAATTACTGCTTCCAACGATTATGAAAACAAAGTAGTTAACATAAAACAATCATTCATTTCCAGCATTTCATTTTGCAATGAATGGGGCGTTCAGGATTAAGGGATGGTTGAGGGAGAGGAAGGATGAGAGACAAGATTAGGACTAGCTCCGGCGTTTAAAGTGAAAAAAGGGGAATATCTTCCAACTCACTCTCCCTTCCCCCTCCTCCTTCTCCTTCTTCTTTCTCTCCAGTTGCTCTTTCTTCTCCTTCTTCTCCCTCTTCTTCAGTTCTTTGTTCTCCTTCTTCTCCTTCTCTCTCTCCAGTTGCTCTTTCTTTTCCTGCTTCTTCTCTTTCTTCTTCTCTTTTTCTCATTTTTGACCTTCACCTTGTCCGAGTCGGTCTCAAAGGTGAGTTCCTGAAAAGACAGACAACATAAGTGTCAACACTTTCTTCCTCAAAGTCTAAACATGAAACAAACTTACAATCCATATAATTCAAATCTAAAATGATCTGATTTAACGTACCTGAAGCTCAATGTTCTTCAGTATCAGGGGTTTTACTTCCTTGTGCTCAGGAGACAACTTCTCCTCTGTGCAGCATATCTTGTTTAAAAGATCCTCGCTCTGCTCGAAGCTGGCCTCCTCTTCCAGGACGCTCAGCTTCTCCTCGTAGTTCTCCTGCAGACCTGCAAATTTCCCCTTCCAGTCATTTTCCACTTTCTGGTTCTCCACAGACATTATCAGGTTGACACAGTCACCTCTGGCCTGATACAGATGTGAGGCAGTAGAGGTTTAACCCTAACCCTAACATACAAAACTGCCTTTTTAGGTCATTTAGAACGACATTTTGGACGACATTCCGAAGTATGACTTTTTTTCTTATATTTTAGACAACATACTAAACTGCCTTTTTAGATGATTTAGAACAACATTTGGACTTTTTTAACCTATTTTGGACGACAAACCGAAGAATGAGTTTTTTTCAGGTTTTTTCCTGTTTTGGACGACATACAAAACTGCCGTTTTAGGTCATTTAGAATGACATTTTGGACGACATTCCGAAGTATGACTTTTTTTCTATATTTTAGACAACATACAAAACTGCCTTTTTAGGTCAACGTCTTTTTAACACATGTCTTTTTACAACACTGTTTTTTTTACGTCAATGTCTTTTTACAACACTGTCTTTTTACGTAATGTCTTTTTACAAACACTGTCTTTTTACGTCAATGTCTTTTTAACAACACTGTCTTTTAACAACACTGTCTTTTAACAACACTGTCTTTTAACAACACTGTCTTTTAACAACACTGTCTTTTAACAACACTGTCTTTTAACAACACTGTCTTTTTACAACACTGTCTTTTTAAAACACTGTCTTTTTACGTCAATGTCTTTTTACGTCAATGTCTTTTTACGTCAATGTCTTTTTACGTCATTGTCTTTGTACAACACTGTCTTTTTACAACACTGTCTTTTTACTAATTTGGGGTCCCTGGGTGGTTCAGGGACCGAACTGCACCTGTGTGGGTTTCAGGATCAACTGGCCTCTGGCATCATCTTTGGACCTGTAACTGGCAGAACTTTGAAAACCAGGCTGAGCCACCAAAAGCCGCAGGGGAGAGCTCATCCAAAATGTCAGACCTCTAGCTGCTAAGGGGCCCGAAATGCACCGACCCGGGCATCTCTTTTTATTGAGCAGATTTTAGGAAGAGGTGACGTGCGTTTGTACTTCTGGTTGAGCTAAAGCCACCAGATTTGTCATGCACCTCCTGGGTGCCGGGCTAAAGCTCTGCTGCGAATATGGGGTCCCTGGGTGGTTCGGGGACCGAACTGCACCTGTGTGGGTATCAGGATCAACTGGCCTCTGGCATCATCTTTGGACCTGTGACTGGCAGAACTTTGAAAACCGGGCTGAGCCTCCAAGGGCCGCAGGGGAGAGCTCATCCAAAATTTCAGACCTCTAGCTGCTAAGGGGCCCAGACAGTGGCCCTTTTCAGTGTCAATTCCGTACAGGCCAACTGTGCAGTCAGCAGCTGAGACAAAGGTTAGAGGTGTTTTTTTACGTCTGGTTGAGCTAGAGCCACCAGATTTTTAAAGCACCTCCTGGGTGCCGACCTTAAGCTTTGGTTCAAATATGGGGTTCCTGGGTGGTTCGGGGACCAAACTGCACCTTTGTGGGTTTCAGGATCAACTGGCCTCTGGCATCATCTTTGGACCTGTAACTGGCAGAAATTTGAAAACCGGGCTGAGTTCCAAAGGCCGCAGGGGAGAGCTCATCCAAAATTTAAGACCTCTAGCTGCTAAGGGGCCCGAACTGCACCGGCCCGGGCAGCTCTTTTTATTGAGCAGATTTTAGGAAGCGGTGATGTGCGTTTGTACTTCTGGTTGAGCTAGAGCCATCAGATTTTTCAAGCCCCTCCTGGGTGCCGACCTTAAGCTCTGGTGCAAATATGCGGTCCCTGGGTGGTTCGGGGACCGAACTGCCCCTGTGTGGGTTTCAGGATCAACTGGCCTCTGGCATCATCTTTGGACCTGTAACTGGCAGAACTTTGAAAACCGGGCTGAGCCACCAAGGGCCGCAGGGGAGAGCTCATCCAAAATTTCAGACCTCTAGCTGCTAAGGGGCCCAGACAGTGGCCCTTTTCAGTGTCCATTCAGTAAAGGCCCACTGTGCAGTCAGCAGCTGAGAAAAAATTTAGAGGTCTTTATGGTACTTCTGGTTTAGGTAGAGCCACCAGACCATTCATGCACCTACTGGGTGCCGACCTTAAGCTCTGGTGCAAATATGGGGTCCCTGGGTGGTTCGGGGGGTGCGAACTTCACCTGTGTGGGTTTCAGGATCAACTGGCCTCTGGCATCATCTTTGGACCTGTAACTGGCAGAACTTTGAAAACCGGGCTGAGCAACCAAGGGCCACAGGGGAGAGCTCATCCAAAATTTCTGACCTTTAGCTGCTAAGGGGCCCGAACTGCACGGCCCGGGCATCTCTTTTTATTGAGCATATTTTAGGAAGAGGTGACGTGCGTTTGTACTTCTGGTTGAGCTATATAGAATATATTAGAAAGGAAGGATAGATAGATGGAAGGATGGATAGATAGGAGGAATGATAGATGGAAGGAAGGATATATAGTTAGATAGAAGGAGAGACAGAAGGAAGGATAGATAGAAGGAAGGATAGATAGATAGAAGGATAGAAGGAAGGATATATAGAAGGATGATAGATGGAAGGAAGGATAGATGGAAAGAAGGATAGATAGATGGAAGGAAGGATATATGAGGAAGGATAGAAGGTAGATAGAAGTAAGGATAGATGAAGGAAGGATAGTAGTTGGAAGGAAGGATAGATAGATAGATAGATGATAGATAGTAGATAGATAGATGAAGGATAGTAGATGGAAGGAAGGATAGATGGTTGGAAGGATAGATAGATGGAAGGAAGGAAGGATAGATATAAGGATAGATGGAGGATGAGGAGGAAGGAAGGAAGTGTGGTGGCAATTTCCTGTTTAATAATACACAATTACACTAATCGTACACTATCATCCATTGTCATACGTGGTCATACATTGTCTCTCGGTAAGTTCAATTCTACCACCTGCAGGTGGACTCACCCCACACAGCCACCTAATGTAGCATGTATAGAATGAGCACAGAATAAGGGCAGAGTCAGATCTTTATACATTACAAGCCCCTCCCTGGGAGGAAGAAGATTTCCTCATCTTCTTCACTGTTTGTGGAAGGTCGGCAGACATCCTGTCCCCCTTCTCTGTGCGAACCCCCTGCTGTGACCTCTGGTTGTGACTTCTGGTGTGAGACAATCTGTCTCCGACCTCCTATCTTCGTTTACAACACAAAAGACCCCAGTCCTGTATACTATGCAGAAATCCCCTCACACCTCTACTCCAGACACACAGTAAACCCCTGTGGTGACCATTTGCTCTTTGGTGAGCCGTAAACTTCCTTCTCCCGCTCTTAGAGTTGAGTTACACCATGAGACACACATTCGTTCATCATTCTTCGACATAGATGTCTCTTTCATCTATATTATAACACAAATGTTAAA
>VCHM03000659.1:0-10138 GCA_006182925.3 Reinhardtius hippoglossoides
TCATTGTTTCTCACATGGCGCCTAAACTGACGGTTGTGGCGCCAAACTGGCGATCAGCTGTCCGCATGACGTCACTTCCTGGCTTCTGTGTTTTCATGTTTGTGTCAATCTGTCGAACTTTATTAACACTGACGTCACATCAGAATCCACTGAGCCCAGGTCCTGAATGATGTCGTGTTCATTTGAGACTAAATCAACACGTGGGGGGGGGATATGAAGCGTCTGATGTTTGTGACGTCACAACTGAGCTGCTGCCCAACACGTGATCTTCTCCACAACCAATAGTGTCAGATGTTCAGGTCAGCTGATCCGTTCATGTTGTGGAGTTTGTGTGTTTGATCACTTAAACCAACAAAGTCCATTTGATCGAACTCAACGGTTCAGCTCTGAAAGACTCTGAATCAGAACCAGTGAACGGACCCGTTACAAATGTAGTCTTCTGTTGTTTTCAGCCCAAAGCCGTGAAGAAGAAGAGCAGCAGCGAGGAGGAGGAGCCTCTGCTGAAGGACAACCCGGGCCGCTTCGTCATCTTCCCCATCCAGTACCACGACATCTGGCAGATGTACAAGAAGGCCGAGGCGTCTTTCTGGACCGCGGAGGAGGTACACGTGACCGCCGCCGCAGTGCTGCACGGGTAACGTGGTCGTGTTGACGAGCGCTAACGGCTTGTTCTGTTTCCCCAGGTGGACCTGTCCAAGGACCTGCAGCACTGGGAGTCTCTGAAGGACGAGGAGAGGTACTTCATCTCTCACGTGTTGGCGTTCTTCGCCGCCAGCGACGGCATCGTCAACGAGAACCTGGTGAGTGCCACCGAGCGGCGACCCGAACCGATTATCGGTCTGTTTTGGGTTTGTGATCGGGCGTCAGTGTTTGATTCTGAACTGTCGCTCTGTGACCACCAGGTGGAGTGCTTTATGCAGGAGGTGCAGGTGACGGAGGCCCGGTGTTTCTATGGTTTCCAGATCGCCATGGAGAACATCCACTCGGAGATGTACAGCCTCCTCATCGACACGTACATCAAGGAGCCCAAGGAGAGGTGAGCTCTCTACTGCCCCTACTGGTTTCTCCTGGTCTGTGCTGTTGTCTGACGCTGCGTTCACTGACCCTCAGAGAATACCTGTTCAACGCCATCGAGACTCTGCCGTGTGTGAAGAAGAAGGCTGACTGGGCACTCAACTGGATCAGCAACCGCAACGCCGCCTACGGTAAAGCTGCTCGCCGTGACCCGGCGTGATGTTGGTGCTCCTGGCGACCAGGTTTGGTGTTGATGGTCTGTATCTGGTGTTGATCCTCCAGGAGAGCGAGTGGTGGCCTTCGCGGCCGTGGAGGGAATCTTCTTCTCTGGTTCCTTCGCTGCCATCTTCTGGCTGAAGAAGAGAGGCCTGATGCCCGGCCTGACCTTCTCCAATGAGCTCATCAGCAGAGACGAGGTGACCGCCGCACACTGACGCCACGCCCCCACGCGTCCAGCCAGTAACCGACCAGCTCGTTAATGCATCGGCTGATCGCAGTAAATTCACCGTTTAAAGTAATCAAATAATCCGTAATGAGAACATGAGGCCGACGTGTTTCCTGCAGCTCTTCAGGTTCCTCGGATCAGGGAGATGTTGTGAACCAGCAGCCGGGCGCCGCGTCGACTTGTTGACGCCACGTTGTTAAAAACATGAACGTCAGCGGAATGAATCATAAACTATCAGAACTGATCGGTGCAGTAAAGAGATGAATATAAAAGCTTCTGGTTTGTGGTGAACTAACAACTTGTATAATTTAGATGAAACACTCGTGAAAACATCACCAGGATTATTTTATATAACGTTTCTGTCACTCGATCCCTTTCACCTCCATCTTCCTCGCTGGAGCTTTAACTGAAGCGATGCTGTGTTTGATCATGTGACCTCTGACCCGAGTGTGTGTTTGTATTAACGTGTGTTGTTGTGACTGCTGCGTTCAGGGTCTGCACTGTGACTTCGCCTGTCTGATGTTCAAACACCTGCTCAACAAGCCGTCCAAACAAACCGTCACCGACATCATCAAGAACGCCGTGGCCATCGAGCAGGTCGGTCCTCGGCAGCGCCCGCACCAACGTGTGTTAGTCGCCGGTTGAACTGTTTGTTGACCTGTTGTGTTTCTTTGTGCGTCAGGAGTTTCTGACGGAGGCTCTGCCCGTGAAGCTGATCGGGATGAACTGTGACCTCATGAAGCAGTACATCGAGTTTGTGGCTGACCGACTGATGCTGGAGCTCGGCTTCGCCAAGGTAACCACCGCCGGTCTGTGGCCCGGAGGGGCGGGGTCTGTGGTGATGAGACGCGCAGGGGTACGGACCTCAGCCGATGATGGGGGCTGAGTGCTGCTGCCGCGGTCTGATCAGAGGACAAGTGGTTCGCTGACGGGCGCCAGCAGCACGACACAGACGCCACGCTGAACAGACCCCGGCTTCGCTGTTGTAGTCAAATTAAAATGTCAAATGTTGAACAGAGTAAACTGACGTGTGGTCTTCTGCAGATCTACCGGGTGGAGAACCCCTTCGACTTCATGGAGAACATCTCTCTGGAGGGAAAGACCAACTTCTTTGAGAAGCGCGTGGGCGAGTACCAGAGGATGGGCGTCATGTCCGGCCCCACGGACAACACCTTCAGGCTCGACGCAGACTTCTGAGGACGGGGGTGCACGGAGCAGCGCTCGGCCACAAGGACGATAGTGTTCCACTCTAATTCAACACAACCCTCTGTCCCAGAGCAGGCTGGCGTTCAGCCTCTGACTCAGCAGGATGGAGCTGTGTGTGCAGACATGTGGTTTAGTTTGTACAGGACCTTTTATTAAATGACGGCAGTTTCTGTAAATAGTCTCTCGTTTTATCCCATTTTAAAAAGTACAATGTAAGTAGATTTCAGTCTCTTATATGATCTTGTCTTGAGCTGTCAATGTACAGTTTTAGTTTTTAATGTATGGACTTGATTTTTGTAATAAAAGTTGTATCAACAAACTGATGATATTCTTGTTTTCATTCTTTTAAATGCAAGCGTCCCAGTCGAACCTTTTTCTCTCCCCTGAACATCTCAACTGGTCCAAACCACCTCGCTGTGATGCCCTCATCGTCTGGCACATGACTCGAGTCCATCATCCGTCTGGGCCACATGACTCTGAGGCTCCATCATCCGTCTGGGCCACTACTGACTCATCACGTCTGCCACAGACTGAGGCTCCCAATTAGAAAGTCTCTCAGCGTGGAAAGCATGAGCAACAATGTACTCACATTACAATGAAACTGAAATTCTTCTAATTGGTACTGGTGATCGGAGACGCAAATAAATAAAGAGCTTTAGTAGCACTCGCATGTCGCACTTTGTCGTTTGGGCTTTCTTGATTCCTCGTTCTGGTTGGTTCCCTCGTGGTTGGTTCCCTCGTGGTTGGTTCCCATGCACTTGTGAGTCGCTCTGGATAAAAGCTTCAGCTCAATGAAACGTAATAAAACATTGTTAGCAAACGTGGAAATGTGCATCACAACAAATCCAAAGTGCAGAACATGTCTGGGTCAGCGACTTGACGATGAGAAAGTAACTGATTTGTGTTTAGTGTTATGAAAGCTGAATTGAAGCAGAAACTAAATTCAATATTAACAATGTTGATAAAGAGTTTAGGAAGCTGATGACTCATTTCCAGATATTAATACATTATATCGCGTTCAGAGCTTTTTACGACAAAGATGAACAAAGTGGTTTTGTCTCTAGTTCCTGTGTCGAGGGAAATGATTTAGTCTCAGTTTCACGGGTTAACCCTAACCCAAAACGTTTGATTAAATACATTTTTTTAAATAAATGGATTTATTCGCGTCAACTCGTGACTTCCGGGTGCGACGAGACTGTCTCACCCTGATGACGTCGGATACGGAAGTAAACAAAATACCGAAGAGGCCGCTGATCGTCGCTGCGTCAAAATGTCGAAATCAAACCTGAGACAAACGTTTCTGAAACCGGTGAGCCGCTTTCCCGCTGTACATCTGACGTCACTTTCTAACCGGACTCCCCTGCTGACGTCACAGCCGGAGGACGCTTGATCCGGGCTAGTTAGCATGTTAGCTCAGTCTTTAAATCATAAAGTTTAACGTCACGTTTTATTCTCAGTGAATTCAGCTTCGTCTCTTCCTCTTCAACATGTTTCAGACTTTATTTAATAACTTTATATAACTTCAGACTTTATTTAATAACTTTATATAACTTCAGACTTTATTTAATAACTTTATATAACTTCAGACTTTATTATAACTTTATATAACTTATGTTTCTTAAGTTCAATTAGTTTCTTATCGACCGAATTAGTGTCGTTATGTTTAATGATGATGACGTCATTGCTTTGTTCATATTCACAATGTGCGAATACGATAGAAACTAAATACCTTAAATGTCAAATGAAAGAAAACCGTTTTTAATGTTCATTATAACATTTGCATTTATTTAACTTCACAATCAAACACATTCAAATTGAAATCAAACTTTAAAGCTCGTCATCACGTTTTGTTCTGTGGATGAAGATGAGCTCATTGAAAGGTTCTGGTTTCTCCTCCACAGCTGATTCCCTTCGCCGGCACCGTCCTGGGGGGTTTGGTCCCGGGGGAGATGGTCCTCCTTCAGGGCTCCGTGCCGTCTGGCGCCGACAGGTGAATGTTCTCCAGGAGGTCCTCAGGTCCTCAGGTCCTCAGGTCCGCAGGTCCTCAGGTCCTCAGGTCCGCAGGTCCGCAGGTCCTCAGGTCCTCAGTCCTCAGGTCCTCAGGTCCTCAGCTCCTCAGCTCCTCAGCTCCTCAGGTCCTCAGCTCCTCAGGTCCTCAGCTCCTCAGGTCCTCAGGTCCTCAGCTCCTCAGCTCCTCAGTCCTCAGGTCCTCAGGTCCTCAGTCCTCAGGTCCTCAGCTCCTCAGCTTCTCAAAGCGGAACTTCAGAAAAGTACCAATAAAAGGTTTCATTCACATGAACCAAGACGAGTGAGCAGCTCTGTGGGGGGTGGAGCCTGCAGGTCACCTTCAACATGAAGCACCTCTTCAGACAGAGACTCAGGTTCAGGGGCCCCTGATGCCTCGGGGCCCCTGATGCCTCGGGGCCCCTGATGCCTCGGGGCCCCTGATGCCTCGGGGCCCCTGATGCCTCGGGGCCCCTGATGCCTCGGGGCCCCTGATGCCTCTGGGGCCCCTGATGCCTCGTGGCCCCTGATGCCTCATGGCCCCTGATGCCTCGGGGCCCCTGATGCCTCGGGCCCCTGATGCCTCGGGGCCCCTGATGCCTCGGGGCCAGCTCCTGTTAATTAATTATTATTATTATTGTTAATTGTTGAAATCAGCTGCGACGACCTGATTTCCAACTGAATCGATGAATTGTTAATTATCGTGTTTGACTCCAAGTGTTCTCTCGTCCCTCGGCGTCGTCTTACAGGTTCCAGGTGGACTTCACGTGTGGCAGCACGTCAATCCGAGGGCCGACGTAGCATTTCACTTCAACCCCAGGTTCCAGAAGTCTCCGTGTATCGTGTGTAACTCGCTGCAGGGGGGGCGCTGGGGCCGAGAGCAGATCCTGTACCAGATGCCCTTCACCACCGGGGGCGCCTTCGAGCTCATCGTGCTCGTCCTGAAAGACAAGTTCAAGGTGAGAACGCACATTCAGGTATTCACAAGTTTAACGAGTCACTTCACAGGATCATAGTACTTGTACTTCATCGATCATATTTTATTTGTATAGCTAACAAATCACCATCTGCCTCATAGGGCTTAACAAGGTGCAACATGGTACTGGTACTGGTCCTCTCAGTACTGGTACTGGTCCTCTCAGTACTGATACTGTGCTCTTAGTACTTGTACTGTGCTCTAGTACTTGTACTGTACTCTCAGTACTGGTCCTCTCAGTACTGGTACTGCTCCTCTCAGTACTGGTCTTCTCAGTCCTGGTCCTCTCAGTACTGGTCTTCTCAGTACTTGTACTGGTCTTCTCAGTACTGGTCCTCTCAGTACTGGTCCTCTCAGTACTGGTCCTCTCAGTACTGGTCCTCTCAGTACTGTGTGTGTGGTGCTGCAGGTGGCTGTGAATGGCGTGCACGTGTTGGAGTACAAACACCGACAGGATCTGGAGCGGGTCGACACTCTCTGTGTTTCTGGAAAGGTCCGAGTGGAGGTCATGGGCGTCGCCCCTCCGAGCGCCGTGACTCCGCCCTCTGCGACGCTGAGTCATGTGATGCGACAGGTGAGGAAGTGAAAGAACTGTTGTTGTTGTTTAGAGTTCACCTGCTGCCGAGCGGATCAACAAGGTAAACGTCTGTTATTAAATATTTGTATTTGTATTATATTATATTCTATGTGGATATTTACATGTTGATCGTACAGGATCAATAAAAACATCCTTTCAAAATGAAATATGAAGACAGTTGGTTCAGTCGTAGATTCACGGAGTAAAAAGAGGAAATCGAATCATTTAAAGCTTCAAAAGAACAAACGGAAATTCATTGTGTTTTGTAATAAAGTCATTTTTCTTGTTTCTTCTTGTTGTAGCCGATTTCCTCGTCAACGGGAAACTTGGTGAGTTCGGTTGATGTGAAGGTCGTTGACTCTCAGAGGTCAGAGGTCAGGTCGTGACAGACACACATTGTGGATTAGTGACGAATCTGATGATATATTTCTCCGTTAATTGATTAGTTTTTTGTTTTTAAAAAGCTTGATTAATAATAAATGGATTGTATCACGTGTTATTGGTCGTGTGAGCGTTTAACCTGGAACCTTTGTTCCGGCAGAGCGTTCCCTTCAGGGGGGATCTGGGGGACGGACCGAGTGTCGGACGCAGCATCACGATCAAAGCAGAAACTCATCACAACGCACACAGGTGAACTTTGATCCTCATGAAACATTTCAATCAAACAAGTCGTCACGTTTTCATCGTGAGGGTTTGTATGAAAATAATTTCAAATTTTATGTTTAGTTTTTTATAAAATACGTCACAAAACATATTTTATAGCAACTTATTATATGAAAATCTAAACTAAAGCTTCCAGATACATGTGGTGGAGTAATGTACCCAGGAAGGACGACTTCCTGGGTACATAAGTACTTAGTTACTAGAACGAAATGAAGATGAGTCAGAATACAAACATTTTTTAAACGCTGTATTTCTTCGGTCAGTTTCTGTGTGAACCTGCGAACGTCGAGCGGCAGCGACATCGCTCTCCACCTGAACCCTCGTCTGAAGCGCCGCACGCTGGTCAGGAACTCCTTCCTGTCGGAGTCGTGGGGCCCCGAGGAGACGGCGCTGGACTCCTTCCCCTTCGCTGCGGGACAATACTTTGAGGTACGTCCGGACCTTGAACTACTTTCTGATCTATTGTTTAAAAGTTTCACATTATTTGAACTTTTTCACGACATTTGAGAATTTTTTCTTTTCTTAAATGACATTTGAACTTTTTGTGACTTTTCCTTCCTTTGCCCGTTTGGTCTGTTTCCTGTGCAGATGATCATCAGGTGCGAACCTCAGCAGTTCAAGGTCGCTGTGAACGGTGAACACCAGCTGGACTACAAACACAGAGTCCAGGACCTGAGGAGCATCAACCAGGTGGAGGTGCAGGGAGACGTCACGCTGCTCGACGTCAACATCTTCTGAAGCTCCTCCTCCTCGCCCCGTCCTCCTCCTCCTCCTCCTCGTCCTCCTCCTCCTCCTCGTCCTCCTCCTCCTCCTCCTCCTCCTCCTCCTCCTCCTCCTCCTCCTCGTCCTTTGAGACTCTGGTTCAAGTAGTCAGGCATTAAAATGTTAAATATATCAATGAGTAGTCGCAGGAAGCTGTTGAATAATAGCATTTATTTATACAGCACCTTTCATTCATAAAATGCAGCTCAAAGTGCTTTACAACAAATCAAGGACCTGAAATAAGAGATTACAGCATGTTAGCAAAAAAACAAAGACTTTGCAAAAATGTAAATGTAAGAAAAGTGTTGGGGTTCAAATGAATTAAAAGCAAGATTGTAGAAATAGTTGAGTTGTTTGTTCCAACTATGAACAGAAGAACCTGATCTGGTGGGAGCTTGTTCCAAAGCTTTGGTGCGTCCCCAAACTTTGTATACTTCGTTTTGGGGATATTGAGCGAGTCCAGCGCCAGAAGACCTGAGGGAGCGGTTTGGAACTGATTCAGATAAACAGTCAGATGTATGAGGGAGCCGGACCATGAAGAGAATTCATAAAGACACAACCGGAGTAATGGGACCTCTTCCTATTTAAAACCCTGGCTGCTGAATTTTGTACAAGTTGTAGTCGATCAATGGATTTTTTTGATAATCCTGAATATAGTGCATTACAGTAGTCCAGGCGAGAAAGTATAAAAGCAAGAGTCACCTTTTTCAATCATCTTTGACGTGTGAATTAAAATCTAGTTCTGAATCAAGTGTAACACCGAGGTTCTGCACTTTGGATTTGTTGCGATGCACATTTCCACGTTTGCTAACAATGTTTTATTACGTTTCATTGAGCTGAAGCTTTTATCCAGAGCGACTCACAAGTGCATCAACCACGAGGGAACCAACCACGAGGGAACCAACCAGAACAGGATCAGAAAGCCAACGACAAAGTGCGACATGCGAGTGCTACTAAAGCTCTACTTATTTTATTTGCGTCTCCGATCACCAGTACCAATTAGAGAATTTCAGTTTCATTGTAATGTGAGTAAATTGTTGCTCATGCTTTCCACGCTGAAGGCCTTTCTAACTTGGTCTGGAGCCTCAGAGTCATGTGGCACCAGACGGATGATGGAGCAT
The DNA here is from genome assembly GCA_006182925.3 of Reinhardtius hippoglossoides. NCBI lineage: Eukaryota > Metazoa > Chordata > Actinopteri > Pleuronectiformes > Pleuronectidae > Reinhardtius > Reinhardtius hippoglossoides. The sequence goes on from VCHM03000659.1 coordinate 8,769, forward strand.
CACCAGCGAGGTGGTTTGGACCAGTTGAGATGTTCAGAGGAGAAAAAGGTTCGACTGGGACGCTTGCATTTAAAAGAATGAAAACAAGAATATCATCAAGTTTGTTGATACAACTTTTATTACAAAAATCAAGTCCATACATTAAAAACTAAAACTGTACATTTGACAGCTCAAGACAAAGATCATATAAGAGACTGAAATCTACTTACATTGTACTTTTTAAAATGGGATAAAACGAGAGACTATTTACAGAAACTGCCGTCATTTAATAAAAGGTCCTGTACAAACTAAACCCACATGTCTGCACACACAGCTCCATCCTGCTGAGTCAGAGGCTGAACGCCAGCCTGCTCTGGGACAGAGGGTTGTGTTGAATTAGAGTGGAACACTATCGTCCTTGTGGCCGAGCGCTGCTCCGTGCACCCCCGTCCTCAGAAGTCTGCGTCGAGCCTGAAGGTGTTGTCCGTGGGGCCGGACATGACGCCCATCCTCTGGTACTCGCCCACGCGCTTCTCAAAGAAGTTGGTCTTTCCCTCCAGAGAGATGTTCTCCATGAAGTCGAAGGGGTTCTCCACCCGGTAGATCTGCAGAAGACCACACGTCAGTTTACTCTGTTCAACATTTGACAATTTAACTTTGACTACAACAGTGAAGCCGGGGTCTGTTCAGCGTGGCGTCTGTGTCGTGCTGCTGGCGCCCGTCAGCGAACCACTTGTCCTCTGATCAGACCGCGGCAGCAGCACTCAGCCCCCATCATCGGCTGAGGTCCGTACCCCTGCGCGTCTCATCACCACAGACCCCGCCCCTCCGGGCCACAGACCGGCGGTGGTTACCTTGGCGAAGCCGAGCTCCAGCATCAGTCGGTCAGCCACAAACTCGATGTACTGCTTCATGAGGTCACAGTTCATCCCGATCAGCTTCACGGGCAGAGCCTCCGTCAGAAACTCCTGACGCACAAAGAAACACAACAGGTCAACAAACACAGTTCAACCGGCGACTAACACACGTTGGTGCGGGCGCTGCCGAGGACCGACCTGCTCGATGGCCACGGCGTTCTTGATGATGTCGGTGACGGTTTGTTTGGACGGCTTGTTGAGCAGGTGTTTGAACATCAGACAGGCGAAGTCACAGTGCAGACCCTGAAGGCAGCAGTCACAACAACACACGTTAATACAAACACACACTCGGGTCAGAGGTCACGTGATCAAACACAGCATCGCTTCAGTTAAAGCTCCAGCGAGGACGATGGAGGTGAAAGGGATCGAGTGACAGAAACGTTATATAAAATAATCCTGGTGATGTTTTCACGAGTGTTTCATCTAAATTATACAAGTTGTTAAGTTCAAACCAGAAGCTTTTATATTCATCTC
>VCHM03000660.1:0-10121 GCA_006182925.3 Reinhardtius hippoglossoides
TCGATCTCAAACTGATCGTTTCTAGGACGAGAACTCAATTTGTAGATGTACTTTTCTTTGTCCTTCAACACCAGCTTCAACTCCTTGAGCTCGTCCTCCAACATTTCTAGGCATTATGCTATAATTGTAAGGGTTTTGTATTTGCCAGTGTTTGGGTTCCACCTCTTTTTGAAGAGGTGGTTTCTGTTTATTAGTACATCCCTGTGTTTAATGTTTTCACACTCCGGGTTCTGTTTCCTGTTTTATTTTGTAGTCTGGGTTCTTGTGTCTCGTGTCTAGTTTTACTTCCTGTCTGTGATTGTCTGCACCAGTCCTCATGTGTTACACCTGTGTCCCATTGCCCCTGCCTTCCCTGTGTCTGTATTTAAGCCTCTGTGCTTTCCTTTGTCCTGGTCGGATCGTTGTTGTATGTCAGTTGTGTTCTCTGGTCTGTCGTCTGTTAGTTGTGATCTCCTATCCTGGTATCCTGTCCTGATCTCCGGTGTATTTCGTATCCTGTGTCTCCTGAGCCTCTGCACCTCTGCATCCCCTGTGTAAGCTTTCTGTGTTTTCTCCCGTATGCTTTAGTTGTTTTGTCTGTTAAAGACTTTGTTTTCATTCAAATTACACTCTTTAAGTTTAAACTCTGCATCTGGGTCCATCTGCCTCACAAACTCTGACAATAATGTTAAATGCCTACAAATGTCCGGCCAATCAGAATTGGCCGGACATTTGTAGGCATTTTACTATAATGTTAAGAGCCTAGAAGTGTCCGGCTCATTCTAAGTGACCTGGACATTTGTAGGAATTTTACTATAACATGCTAGAGACCGCAGTGAAGGTGGCTGAGAGAGTACCTTGGGTCCATGCCAGCCACTGTAAACCCAGAGGAGGGAGCTGGCTGAGAGGTAAGGGTGAAATAAGCGCCTTCCTCCAACAGTAGCGTGCCAAGCTCCTACACACTGGCAAGGGGGAAATCAAACACATCACCCCAGGCCAACTCCTCGGGGGAAGAGAGGGGTTGCTGATCGGGCTCCACCCGCACCCGGACCTTCACAAGCCGTCAAGAAAAGGGGTTGCGTTTGTGGTGACGTAGGAAACTTTCTCTTCTGTCCAACGATGGAAAAATCACGCCCATGGCATCTCTCTAGGGTATACGGTGGTGGCCTGAGAGAAGGTATGTACCTGCTCCTGTTGCCAACCATGTTTGTACTAGCAGCACCACCAACAGAAAGCCCAGTGTCATCAATCCCTGTTAAACAAACAGTTTGGAGGCGAGGAATGATATCACTTGAATGTCCCATAGAATCGTGCCTGACCAATAATTGTGAAATATATACATTAAGTCTCAGCAAACCCCTTTTGGGCCGTTGGTCAAAAATTCCCCCACAGGCCATCCGGACCGAGTGCAATTTTAACGACACATGTTCAGCGAGACTCAGTGCAGAACACGACCGGAGCTGGGAATACCCTCTCTGGTGTAGTAAGCCTACCAATTGCGAAACTAATCCTGATTACCCCACTCAGTTTGACTGGTCATATGCATGTCTAATAAGCCAGATACTAGAAGAACTCCCGAACCATGAACCACCTCATGAGGATAGAAATATTGCATTATCTATGATGTCTGAATTTGCTCACGAAAGAAATGTTTCAAACTGTTGGATTTGTCAACATCTGCCCCTTTCATCAAAAGCTCCCATGCTTGCACCAGTATCCTTTACAGAAGCAGACTGGAGCATTATGGAATTGTCTACCATATCTAATCAGATTGCAACCAGCAATGAGGGATGTTACACACCCCCGTCGCATGCTGAATCGTCCACGCAGACTACGCCCAACTACGTAGGAGACAAAGGGGAGGTCGTACAAGTCGCAGTAAGAACGTTCAATGATGAAAATAGACCTGGAAATGCCAGCTGGGCAGCACTGTTTAGATTGACCTATTATAAACAGTACGTTCAACAAGGATTAAGATATCAAATGCAAATTACTCTTGCAGAAACTAACTGTAAAACTGAGGAGGAATGGTTAAAATCTACATGTTCTCTCATACCTAACACCGCTTCTCTTCGATATGAAGTAGGTATACAAAGCGTTCCTTGGACAAAAACCTTTAAAGTTACACATTCATCCTGGACTAAACATGATTGTACCAAATCTCTAGTTCCGATCAGACCTAAGAATAGAGACTGTCTCCAACCAATAGCCCCCATACCTGTACATCCGTTAACAAATGTTAGCCATTGTATCAAATTTTTTTCAGATAGTGGATACTTCATGGGGGAAAGCAGCTGTACCGGCAAAATTATTTATTTTCACGGCGATACTACAACCCTTGTGCTGCCAGAACAAAGTTATTTAGTTTGCGACAACCTTGCCTATAGCTGTTTCCCTGTTGTAGGACAAGAGTACAGGAAGCCAGCCACAGGTAGATGTTATTTAGCCTATCTCATTCCATTAATTAGACAAGCCGACTCCAATGAGCTCGCTCCATACCATGTATTTCATAAACGCTCCATTTCTCTATTCTCGAGAGTCCTCAGTGTTTTAATACCTTCGTACGGCACATATAGAACTCAGGAAGAACAAATAGTACTCTCAAAAGTATTAGAAAGGCACCTTAATATATCTTCCACAGCCATCTCTCGCCCAGCAGAGAGAAATAAACGATATCAGACGTGTTTTAGTCCAAGATAGAATGGCTTTAGATCTGATTCTGGCCTCACAAGGGGGAGTTTGCAAAGTTATTGGCTCAGAATGTTGTACTTATATCTCAGATGCTTCTTCTGCAGTACACAATGTTGTAGCAGATACCGAACGAGGCATTAAAGAGTTACACGAAGACCATGGCTGGAATCCTTTCGGGGAATGAAATCGATGACCGGTTTTTGGGGAGCTTCTTTGCTCAAGGGACTAATGTGGATAATAGGAAGTATTATACTGATAGTGATCATCATAATCCTGATTGTAACGGTCTTCAAAGTTTGCATTAGGAAGGTAATTACCACTCTTGTGTCTGTAAAGAGCACAGACTTTTCAGATCTGTATCCTATACCCCCTTGGATTGCTCCATACGACGATGAAGATGATGATGAGCTTGAAAATTGCATATAAACTGCCAAAATTTGTAAAATCTGCTAAATTTTATGTATTCCTTATGTGGCAAATGTATGAACAGTTCACATGATGACGAGCTAATGAAGTGTTGTTTTGAATCATTATGAATTAACATCACTGATGTCGTGCTCCGAATTTAACCTTTGATTGTTCAATAAGATTTGCTCGTGTAGTTAATAGTTACTAGTGTTGTTATTTGTCTTAAATGACAAAAAGGAAGGAAATGTCATGGAAATCATTGAATCTAACTGTATTAAGTTAGGCCCAATGTGCAGTCAGCAGCCAAGACAAAAGTTAGAGGTGTTTTTTTACTTCTGGTTGAGCTAGAGCCACCAGATTTTTCATGAACTTCCTGGATGCCGACCTTAAGCTCTGGTGCAAATATGGGGTCCCTGGGTGGTTCGGGGACCGATCTGCACTTGTGTGGGTTTCAGGATCAACTGGCCTCTGGCATCATCTTTGGACCTGTAACTGGCGGAACGTTGAAAACCGGGCTGAGCCACCAAGGGCCGCAGGGGAGAGCTCATCCAAAATGTCAGACCTCTAGCTGCTAAGGGGCCCAGACAGTGGCCCTTTTCAGTGTCCATTTCAGCCATTGCAGTCAGCAGCTGAGACAAAGTTAGTTTTTTTTAACTTCTGGTTGAGCTAGAGCCACCAGATTTTTCAAGCACCTCCTGGGTGCCGACCTTAATCTCTGGTGCAAATATGGGGTCCCTGGGTGTTCGGGGACCGAACTGCACCTGTGTGGGTTTCAGGATCAACTGGCCTCTGGCATCATCTTTGGACTTGTAACTGGAAGAACTTTGAAAACAGGCTGAGCCACCAAGGCCGCAGGGAGAGCTCATCCAAAATTTCAGACCTCTAGCTGCTAAGGGGCCCAGACAGTTGCCCTTTTCAGTGTCCATTCAGTACAGGCCCACTGTGCAGTCAGCAGCTGACAAAAGTTAAGTTTTTTTTAACTTCTGGTTGAGCTAGAGCCACCAGATTTTTCAAGCACCCCTGGGTGCCGACCTTAAGCTCTGGTGCAAATATGGGGTCCCTGGGTGGTTCGGGACCGAACTGCACCTGTGTGGGTTTCAGGATCAACTGACCTCTGGCATCATCTTTGGACCTGTAACTGGCAAACTTTGAAAACCGGCTGAGTCGCCAAGGCCGCAGGGGAGAGCTCATCCAAAATTTCAGACCTCTAGCTGATAAGGGGCCCGAACTGCACCGGCCCGGCATTATTTTATTGAGCAGATTTTAGGAAAGAGGTGACGTGCGTTTTTTACTTCTGGTTGAGCTAGAGCCACCAGATTTTTCAAGCACCTCCTGGGTTCCGCCTTAAGCTCTGGTGCAAATATGGGGTCCCTGGGTGTTCGGGAACCGAACTGCACCTGTGTGGGTTTCAGGATCAACTGGCCTCTGGCATCATCTTTGGACTTGTAACTGGCAGAACTTTGAAAACCGGGCTGAGCCACCAAGGGCCGCAGGGGAGAGCTCATCCAAAATGTCAGACCTCTAGCTGCTAAGGGGCCCAGACAGTGGCCCTTTTCAGTGTCCATTCAGTACAGGCCCACTGTGCAGTCAGCAGCTGAGACAAAAGTTAGAGGTGTTTTTTTACTTCTGGTTTAGCTAGAGCCACCAGATTTTTCATGAACCTTCTGGATGCCGACCTTAAGCTCTGGTGCAAATATGGGGTCCCTGGGTGGTTCGGGAACCGAACTGCACCTGTGTGGGTTTCAGGATCAACTGGCCTCTGGCATTATCTTTTGACCTGTAACTGGCATAACTTTGAAAACCGGGCTGAGTCTCCAAGAGCCGCAGGGAGAGCTCATCCAAAATTTCAGACCTCTAGCTGCTAAGGGGCCCAGACAGTGGCCCTTTTCAGTGTCCATTCAGTAGAGGCCCAATGTGCAGTCAGCAGCCAAGACAAAAGTTAGGTGTTTTTTTACTTCTGGTTGAGCTAGAGCCACCAGATTTTTCATGAACCTCCTGGATGCCGACCTTAAGCTCTGGTGCAAATATGGGGTCCCTGGGTGGTTCGGGGACCGACTGCACCTGTGTGGGTTTCAGGATCAACTGGCCTCTGGCATCATCTTTGGACCTGTAACTGGTAGAACGTTGAAAACCGGGCTGAGCCACCAAGGGCCGCAGGGGAGAGCTCATCCAAAATGTCAGACCTCTAGCTGCTAAGGGGCCCAGACAGTGGCCCTTTTCAGTGTCCATTCATACAGGCCCACTGTGCAGTCAGCAGCTGAGACAAAAGTTAGTTTTTTTTAACTTCTGGTTGAGCTAGAGCCACCAGATTTTTCAAGCACCTCCTGGGTGCCGACCTTAATCTCTGGTGCAAATATGGGGTCCCTGGGTGGTTCGGGACCGAACTGCACCTGTGTGGGTTTCAGGATCAACTGGCCTCTGCATCATCTTTGGACTGTAACTGGAAACGTTGAAAACCGGGCTGACGGCCGCAGGGAGAGCTCATCCAAATTTCAGACCTCTAGCTGCTAAGGGGCCCAGACAGTGGCCCTTTTCAGTGTCCATTCAATACAGGCCCACTGTGGAGTCAGCAGCTGAGACAAAAGTTAGTTTTTTTTTAACTTCTGGTTAGCTAGAGCCACCAGATTTTTCAAGCACCTCCTGGGTGCCGACCTTAATCTCTGGTGCAAATATGGGGTCCCTGGGTGGTTCGGGGACCAACTGCACCTGTGTGGGTTTCAGGATCAACTGGCCTCTGGCATCATCTTTGGACTGTAACTGGCAGAACTTTGAAAACCGGTCCAAGGGCCGCAGGGGAGAGCTCATCCAAATGTCAGACCTCTAGCTGCTAAGGGGCCAGACAGTTGCACTTTTCAGTGTCCATTCAGTACAGGCCCACTGTGCAGTCAGCAGCTGAGACAAAAGTTAGTGTGTTTTTTAACTTCTGGTTGAGCTAGAGCCACCAGATTTTTCATGAGACCTCCTGGGTTCCGACCTTAAGCTCTGGTGCAAATATGGGGTCCCTGGGTGGGTTCGGGGACCGAACTGCACTGTGTGGGTTTCAGGATCAACTGGCCTCTGGCATCATCTTTGGACTGTAACTGGCGAACTTTGAAAACCGGGCTGAGCCTCCAAGGGCCGCAGGGGAGAGCTCATCCAAAATGTCAGACCTCAGCTGCTAAGGGGCCAGACAGTTGCATTTTCAGTGTCCATTCATACAGGCCCACTGTGCAGTCAGCAGCTGAGACAAAAGTTAGTGTTTTTTTATTCTGGTTGAGCTAAGCCCAGATTTCAGAACCTGGTCCGACCTAAGCCTGGATTGGGTCTGGGTTCGGGGCATTGCACTTGTTGGTTATCAACTGGCCTGAATTTTGTAAAGGAGCAGCCGCAGGAGGCTCATCCAAAATTCAGACTCTAGCTGCAGGGTGGCCAGACATGGCAATTCTTTTCTAAACGGCTGTGCGAGCACAGACAAATTGTGTTTTTAAATTCTGGTTGGCATCACGTGTGTTTCAACAACCTCTGTCGATTATTAATTTGCCAATTCACAATCACAATTTTCATAGGCCTTTAACAAGGTGTGACATCCTCTGCCCTTAACCCTCAACAAGAGTAAGGAAAAACTACTAAAAAACCCTTTTAACAGGGTAAAAAGAACGTAGAAACCTCAGAGAGAGCCACATGTGAGGGATCCCTCTCCCAGGATGGACAGAAGTGCAATAGATGTCAAGTGTAAACATGACCAAGATAATGGTTTTAGCAGCATTGATAAGGTTAAACAGGTGAATTGGTGGATTAATGTCATTAACGGTCGAGTATCTGAGGAGAAATACTCCTCTCTGTATCAGCAGTCCTGCTGCAATCGTAGTGTATGGTCAGCAGCCAGCAAGATCATGATACACCATCAAGATCGGATGCCACTATAGTCCACAGTCATTGTCCACTGCCGCCATTTAGGATCCATCGTCAGCTGCCACCTCGGTCGTGGTCCACCACCATTATCGGATGCCAACACGATAAAGGATCCGCCTTTATTACCACGATCAGCCAGCACGATACAGAATCCGCCATACTGGATCCACCATTACGATCTCTGATACACGATCCACAGAGCCTAATCCATGATGTGGCCACAGCTGCGGCCCTGGATCTGCGGACGATAGGGCAAAGGGACTCCGGGGAAGAAGTCAAGTCAGTAACATGTATCGTTGGGATATGAATTACATTGATGTGATAACAGTTTGAGAAGTGGAAGGAGAAGCTGGAAAGAGAAGCTCCGAGTGTCATGTGTCCCCCGACCTTCTAGACCTATAGCAGCATAACTAAGAGCAGATCCAGGATAAGCCTGGACCGGCTCTAACTATAAGCTTTATCAAAAAGGAAGGTTTTAAGCCTACTCTTAAACATACAGATGGTGTCTGCCTCCCGAATTGAAAGTGGGAGATGATTCCACAGGAGAGGTGCTTGGTAGCTGAAGGTTCTGGCTCCTACTCTACTTTTAGAGACTTTCGGGACGACAAGTAATCCTGAGTTCTGGGAGCGCAGTGCTCTAGTGGGGTTATATGGTACTATAAGCTCTTTAAGATATAGTGGTGCCATATTATTAAGGGCCTTGAAAGTGAGGAGAAGAATTTTAAATTCTATTCTAGATTTAACCGGAAGCCAGTGTAGTGAAGCTAATACTGGAGAAATGTGCTCTCTTTTATTGGACTTGTAACTGGAAGAACTTTGAAAATTAGGCTGAGCCACCAAGAGCCGCAGGGGAGAGCTCATCCACAATTTCAGACCTCTAGCTGCTAAGGGGCCCAGACAGTTGCCCTTTTCAGTGTCCATTCAGTACAGGCCCACTGTGCAGTCAGCAGCTGATTCAAAAGTTAAAGTTTTTTTTAACTTCTGGTTGAACTAGAGCCACCAGATTTTTCAAGCACCACCTGGGTGCAGACCTTAAGCTCTGGTGCAAATATGGGGTCCCTGGGCGGTTCGGGGACCGAACTGCACCTGTGTGGGTTTCAGGATCAACTGGCCTCTGGCATTATCTTTGGACCTGTAACTGGCATAACTTTGAAAACCGGGCTGAGTCTCCAAGAGCCGCAGGGGAGAGCTCATCCAAAATTTCAGACCTCTAGCTGCTAAGGGGCCAAGACAGTTGCACTTTTCAGTGTCCATTCAGTACAGGCCCACTGTGCAGTCAGCAGCTGAGACCAAAGTTAGAGGTGTTTTTTTACTTCTGGTTGAGCTAGAGCCACCAGATTTTTCAAGAACCTCCTGGGTTCCGACCTTAAGCTCTGGTGCAAATATGGGGTCCCTGGGTGGTTCAGGGACCGAACTGCACCTGTGTGGGTTTCAGGATCAACTGGCCTCTGGCATCATCTTTGGACCTTTAACTGGCAGAACTTTGAAAACCGGGCTGAGCCACCAAGGGCCGCAGGGGAGAGCTCATCCAAAATTTCAGACCTCTAGCTGCTAAGGGGCCCAGACAGTGGCCCTTTTCAGTGTCCATTCAGTAGAGGCCCACTGTGCAGTCAGCAGCTGAGACAAAATTTAGAGGTCTTTATGGTACTTCTGGTTGAGGTAGAGCCACCAGATTTTTCATGCACCTCCTGGGTGCCGGGCTTAAGCTCTGCTGCGAATATGGGGTCCCTGGGTGGTTCGGGGACTGAACTGCACCTGTGTGGGTTTCAGGATCAACTGGCCTTTAGCATCATCTTTGGACCTGTAACTGGCGGAACGTTGAAAACCGGGCTGAGCCACCAAGGGCCGCAGGGGAGAGCTCATCCAAAATGTCAGACCTCTAGCTGCTAAGGGGCCCAGACAGTGGCCCTTTTCAGTGTCCATTCAATACAGGCCCACTGTGCAGTCAGCAGCTGAGACAAAAGTTAGTTTTTTTAAACTTCTGGTTGAGCTAGAGCCACCAGATTTTTCAAGCACCTCTTGGGTGCCGACCTTAATCTCTGGTGCAAATATGGGGTCCCTGGGTGGTTCGGGGACCGAACTGCACCTGTGTGGGTTTCAGGATCAACTGGCCTCTGGCATCATCTTTGGACCTGTAACTGGCATAACTTTGAAAACCAGGCTGAGTCGCCAAAGGCCGCAGGGGAGAGCTCATCCAAAATTTCAGACCTCTAGCTGATAAGGGGCCCGAACTGCACCGGCCCGGGCATTTATTTTTATTGAGCAGATTTTAGGAAGAGGTGACGTGCGTTTATACTTCTGGTTGAGCTAGAGCCACCAGATTTTTCAAGCACCTCCTGGGTTCCGACCTTAAGCTCTGGTGCAAATATGGGGTCCCTGGGTGGTTCAGGGACCGAACTGCACCTGTGTGGGTTTCAGGATCAACTGGCCTCTGGCATCATCTTTGGACCTGTAACTGGCAGAACTTTGAAAACCGGGCTGAGCTACCAAGAGCCGCAGGGGAGAGCTCATCCACAATTTCAGACCTCTAGCTGCTAAGGGGCCCAGACAGTTCCCCTTTTCAGTGTCCATTCAGTACAGGTTCACTGTGCAGTCAGCAGCTGATTCAAAAGTTAAAGTTTTTTTTAACTTCTGGTTGAACTAGAGCAACCAGATTTTTCATGAACCTTCTGGATTCCGACCTTAAGCTCTGGTGCAAATATGGGGTCCCTGGGTGGTTCGGGAACCGAACTGCACCTGTGTGGGTTTCATGATCAACTGGCCTCTGGCATCATCTTTGGACCTGTAACTGGCAGAACTTTGAAAACCGGGCTGAGCCACCAAGAGCAGCAGGGGAGAGCTCATCCAAAATTTCAGACCTCTAGCTGCTAAGGGGCCCAGACAGTGGCCCTTTTCAGTGTCCATTCAGTAGAGGCCCAATGTCCAGTCAGCAGCCAAGACAAAGTTAGAGGTGTTTTTTTTTTTTTTTCTGGTTGACAGAGCAAACCAAATTTTTCAAGAACCCTGGGCCGGACTTAAACTCTGGGCAAATAGGGGGCCCCGGGTGGTTGGGACCGAACTGCCCTGTTGGGTTTTTAGGGTCAAAATGGCCCCTGGCACATCTTGGACCTGTAAGGGAAACTTTGAAAACCGGGCTGAGCCCCCCCCAAGAG
>VCHM03000661.1:0-10086 GCA_006182925.3 Reinhardtius hippoglossoides
AAAATTCTTCCATCCATTGCTTGGAGAAAAAAACGTTTTTAAAATATCATTAGAATAGATCTCATGTAGTTTGTTATTTTTCTTATCTATTTCCATTTTCAATCATGGATTTAGTTTTTAGACATTATTTTTTTTTTTTTTAATCGGACTGTAATTGCTCCATTTGTATTTTCTCTGCTTTTTTAAATGAGAGTAGTGGCCTATAATTTCCCCCTCAGGACCACTTTACACGCATGGCAAAGTATTGGAGAAGACACTTTTTTTGCTGTTTTTTATTTAATATCCCGATGTTCAGTCTCCAGGTTGTGGTCCTATAGCTAAATCCATATGCATTTGGCTCTGATCTTTCAGGTCCATTGTCCCAATATTTCAATTTTTCACCAAAAGCCTACTGTGACGATTAAGTGTTCCCTTAACATTTAGAGCTGTGTATTTATCAGGTTGCTTTAGTTCAGATTGTTTTAAATGATACTAATGTGATACTAACATAAATAATAATAACATATATAGTTTCAGACATCTTGCATTTCTTAACCCCCCAAATGTTCCAGTTGAGCTCTACAGTTCAACCTCTGTCAGCAGCAGAATAATGGACTCATGAACATGGAGACACTCCCACGTGCTGTTACACTGACGCTCAACATTCAGCCAATGACAGAGAGGGAACGGCACCGACAGATTTACATGTCATGTGTTTAAATACAGCCTGGCCACCGACGTCTTTTATACATTTGATCGAATAATATCGTGACGATGCCCGAACCAGCGAAGCCTGCGCCTAAGAAGGGTTCCAAGAAAGCGGTGGCGAAGGCCCCCGGTAAGGGCGGAAAGAAGAGGAGAAAGTCCAGGAAGGAGAGCTACGCCATCTACGTGTACAAGGTGCTGAAGCAGGTCCACCCCGACACTGGGATCTCCTCCAAGGCCATGGGCATCATGAACTGTTTCGTGAGCGACATCTTCGAGCGCATCGCCGGTGAGGCCTCTCGTCTGGCTCATTACAACAAGCGCTCCACCATCACCTCCAGGGAGATTCAGACCGCCGTCCGCCTGCTGCTGCCCGGGGAGCTGGCTAAACACGCCGTGTCTGAGGGCACCAAGGCCGTGACCAAGTACACCAGCTCCAAGTAAACGACTCTGCGGAGACATGACATCAAAGCAACGGCTCTTTTAAGAGCCACACACTTTCTCTATGGAGACAAACTGTCCTGGATCTAACGACATGTCCATCAATAGTAAAATATCACTTTTAAACTAATACTGCAACTGGTTGATTAGATCATGGTCGAATTTAATAATTAGGGTTCATATTGAATTAGTTAAATTTTTCCAAGCCACAGGCATAATAGCTTAAAAATATTTAAATTATGGAATTTTGTTTTAGTGTTATAACACACTGGTGTATTGAGACTTTTTGTAATGAGTCCCCTCATGGTCATCGATTTATGATCTTTTCAGCATTATCAATATACCCATTTATTTAGTCATTAGTTCCACAACATCCATTCACAGCCACAAACTTAACACCAGCACCTAAATAAAACAAACAGCTCTGTCCATGGTCCTGAAACAAGGTTAATATTATATAAAATTACAGCCTTTTTCAGACGTGGTTTTATCTTTAGCTCAAAGTGTGTTAACACACCAACGCAGAGTCATTGTCATGGTTGGAAAAACTAGTCAGGATAGGGTTACAGAGGTTTACATACAAAGGAGAGTGATTATGATCTGAAAGAAACTCTTTTAAATCTGAAAAATTGAATTGCTTTTGATTTACACTTGAGCAGTGGGTGTTAATGACCATCTATGGTCACACCCAAGCCAATATCCAATATTTGAAAAGCAAATGTCAGGTGGGTATTACTTCGATTTACTTTCACAGAAGATCTATTGATATTTGCAGGAAACAAGTTAACTTAGTGTTTTAATCATAAATCTGAGAAAGACGTCACCTGGAAAAACACTCTGCTCACTGTGACCAAATTTAACCACGTGACTTCCCCTCTGTTGGTGTTGCAGTGTCTGATGACAGTTCATTAATACTTTAGTCATTATTTTTTTCTAACAATATTTTTATCGAAATTTCTAGTGTATATCAAAACGTATACAACAATAAACAAAAATAGAAACAAAAATATATACCTCATACAGTCAGAGGTTAAAACACACGTACATACAAAAAAAGGAAACTCGTACCCTGTGCTGAGGCAGTGAAGATGTCTGTAGTACAGCTCTATATAATAAGGTAAGAATTTTAAATGATGTTGTTTTAAGGTGAATGCATTTTTTCTGTACTCATTTGGTTAGCCATGTGTTAGCAAGTTTTAATGCTAGCTAAACCAGGTCATTTGCATTAATTTCCCATGAAAGTGGCAAACTTTAGTTGTGTCTGTTCGACTAGTGAAAAGATAATATTGTTGCTATTGTTGTTTCAGAAAACTTAATGTTAGTAAATTATGTGTATTATAAGTCCCAAAATTAACTCTGAACGTCATTTTCAAGTATATTTAAATAGGAACGACAAACACAAAATAGAAATGGAGCACTTTAGAGAATAGCTTTAAAATTACCATCGATACTTACTAATATATTATGCAAATTTATTTTCAATAATTTCAGTTGAATTTCCAGTACAGTAGAAATTACACAACGGTATGTAAATGTACTTCACATTAGTATTTGTTAGATGTTTTATTATTATATTTCAAGAATTGTAAACACACACATCTAAAATGATAAGAAACATCAAGTTACCCACCCGAATGTAATGTAGGTTAATTTAAAATATTAAAGTTAGAAACTGAATATAGCAGTTATCTTGCCAAAAAAATAATTCCTGTTTCACGACGATCTGAAATTTATAAACATTATAAGCTGGAACACAGACATTATGGACACCGCCATTCCTATCTATGCATCTATTTCAACACTCCATGTACCTGCAAGATTGGAATGCAGACCTGTGGTCTGTATCATACGATAACTGCTAAGAAACTGAGCCAAATAAATAAAAATACATTTTTTGGCCCTTGATGTCAAAAATATGATCTTACACAACCAAATCTGCTTGTGCTATTTTGTTTTTTAAAGATCAATGCGGATTTTATGAGAATTTCCACTGTTCCACTTCAACCACGATCACTGGCTACATTAGACCAGGACCACATCAAGCTGACTGACATCATCAGAAACAAGGGAGGAGTCTTCAGAGAGACGTTCTCTCTAAAAGTTCTTGATCAGGTATGTACTTGATCAGTATATTGAAAATACGCCCAGTACATTCAAATAATTGTTCTATCACTTAAATAACAACATTGTAAATGTTCATGCTCAAATTTGAACACATTTCATTGTGGAATTAGATCAAACATTGAAAGATATACTATCTTTATCTTTAGTCTCAGAGGTAAACAGTGTTTCAGCCAAATACAACTGAAGTTAACGGTGACTCCTTCAGATGTAATAAGACAGCAGAAAAAAAACATTAAATGCCTCCATACTGCTCGTGTGGTGTCATCCAAGTGTCCACAAGCCCCGACATTCCTATTTGACTTGAAACAGTGTCATTTACACCATGTGTTGAGCCTAAATGTCCTCTGATATCCTCCTCTGGAGCTGGAACCGCACACAAGTTCTCCCCCAAGGGGACGCGCGGGATGCATGTTAGCATCGCTACGTCCGCCAGCATCGCTACTTCCAGTAGTTGTGATGTACTGAGGTATGTTGGACTCAAATGCTCGACTCGGAGACAGAGATGATAAAGAATAAACTTTACTGAATGGTTTCGGTTCACGGAGTGGCAGTCCAGTAACAAACACAATATTCCAATAAGGGTCAGGCAGTAGCAGGGTTCGGTGAAGATCCAGTCCAGGTTCGGTACACGGGTAGACAATAGTTGACCAGGCAGAGGTACCGACAGGGAGGAAGCAAAAGCGGAGTCCGTTACACAGGCCGGGGTCGAAAACACTAGAAACGTAATAGTCATGGAAATCGCTGGGACGCTTGAGACACGGGGAAACAAAGACAAACTGGCAACGCGACACAGGAACACACAGACTAAATACACTAGGTGATGAGGAACAGGTGCAAACAATCAGGGAGGAGCAGACAATCAACAAGGTGGAGCACACACAAGGCAGGGAGTGATGAGTCTGAAACGAGAGGAGAGATGAGTAAACAATCACCACACAGAACAGAAGAATAAACGATAAATCTCAGGCCAAGTTAGCTAGTACGCAGGACTGGACGTAACAGTACCCCCCCCCCCTAGGGACGGCACCGGACGTCCCAGGCTGGTCAGGATGAAGGCGGTTAAAGTCTTGAATGAGGGCCGGGTCAACAATGTTCTTCGTTGACACCCACGCCCTCTCCTCAGGACCGTACCCCTTCCAGTCTACCAAGTATTGGCGACCGCGACCGTGGTGGCGAACTGCCAAGAGACGGTTTACCGTGTACACCGGACCTCCATCGACGATCCTGGGGGGAGGAGGGGGCTTGGGAGACAAGGCATCGCAGTCCGGTCTCCAGTTCCTGGTTCATCCGCTCCGCCTGGCCGTTGGACTGGGGATGGTATCCGGAGGAGAGACTGACTGTGGCGCCGAGGAGGGAACAGAACGCCTTCCAGAACTGGGAAATAAACTGTGGACCCCGGTCTGACACCACATCCTTCGGGAACCCATGGATGCGAAAAACATGCAACAGGACAGCCTCCGCAGTTCCTTTGGCAGAAGGCAGCTTGGGCATGGGAATGAAATGAACCATCTTAGAGAATCGATCAACAACTGTTAAAATAGTGGTGTTACCTTTCGAGGGAGGCAACCCGGTAACAAAGTCCAGAGAGATGTCAGACCAGGGGCGATGGGGCACAGGAAGTGGCTGCAGAAGACCGGAGGGTGGACGTCGCGAGCTCTTGTTCTGAGCACACACGGCACAGGCAGTCACGTATTCCCTGACCTCTCCCTCCATGGATGGCCACCAGAAGCGTTGTCTGACCACAAAGAGAGTCCGCCGTATCCCAGGGTGACAAGAAACCCGGGAGGTATGAGCCCAATGGATGACCTGGGAACGAAGTGGGACAGACACAAACAACCGGTTCGGGGGACAGCCGTCCGGCACCTGACAATTAATATTTGCCTGTCTGACCTTTTGTTCAATTCCCCAGGTAACGGCCCCTACCACACAGGATGGAGGCAAGATATTAGAGGGGAACCTCGGGGCAGAACCAGGGTCAAACAGACGAGACAGTGCATCTGCTTTAGCATTCTTGGAACCAGGGCGATATGACAAGGAGAAATTGAATCGATTAAAAAACAAAGCCCACCTGGCCTGTCTGGAATTGAGTCGTTTGGCGGACCGGATGTACTCAAGGTTCTTGTGATCAGTCCAGACCAAGAACGGCTGCTCTGCTCCCTCCAACCAATGACGCCACTCCTCCAGAGCCACTTTAATAGCCAGCAACTCCCTATTCCCACATCGTAATTTCGCTCAGCGGGAGAGAGTTTCCGAGAGAGAAAGGCGCAGGGATGGAGTTTCTGGTCCACTTGTGATCTTTGAGAGAGGATCGCCCCAACTCCTATGTCAGAGGCATCCACCTCAACCATGAACTGAAGGCTAGGGTCCGGGAGTGTGAGGACCGGGGCAGTAGTAAATGTCTCCTTCAATCTTTGAAAAGATCTCTCAGCCGGTAGTGACCACTGAAACTTCATGTTGGAGGAGGTCAGTTTATGCAGTGGGGAAGCAATAGTGCTGAAGTTTCTAATGAAACGTCTGTAAAAATTAGCAAAACCCAGAAAGCGTTGGAGATGTTTGCGAGAAGTAGGAGTAGACCACTCAGTCACAGCGCTAACCTTTGCCGGATCCATCTGGATGTTGTCTTGAGAGACGATGAACCCTAGGAAAGTGACGGAGGCCACATGAAATTCGCACTTCTCTGCCTTCACAAAGAGTTGGTGGGTGAGAAGACGCTGTAGAACCTGGTGAACATGCTGGACATGAGTGTCCTCATCTGGGGAGAAGATGAGGATATCATCCAAATAAACAAAGACATATTTATTTAACATGTCGCGGAGTACGTCGTTAACCAACGCCTGAAATACTGCTGGCGCATTAGATAAACCGAATGGCATCACGAGGTACTCATAGTGACCACTGGGGGTATTGAAGGCCGTCTTCCACTCATCCCCTTCTCTTATCCTCACCAAGTGATAGGCGTTCCTCAGGTCCAGCTTGGTGAAGATCTTAGCGTTCCTTAGTAGCTCAAACGCAGAGGAAATGAGGGGAAGAGGATACCGATTCTTGATGGTTATCTCATTCAATCCCCGATAATCAATACAGGGGCGGAGCGTTTTATCTTTCTTGGCGACAAAGAAGAACCCAGCTCCGGCAGGAGAGGAGGACGGCCGAATAAGTCCCGCCGCCAGGGAAGAGTCAATATATTCGGTCATAGTCTTAACCTCCGGGGAAGATAAAGAATAGAGGCGCCCCCTAGGGGGTGAACTACCTGGTAGCAGGTCAATGGCACAATCATAAGGTCGATGAGGCGGTAGAGAGGTAGCCCGAGTCTTGTTGAAGACTTCCTTGAGGTCTAGGTACCATGGAGGCACTCTGGAGAGGTCTGGGAAATCGGAGTCCAACGAAGCTGTGCGAGGCGAGGTGACAGCAGAACGAGAAACAGGAAGTTCAAGACAACTGGGAGATGATACCTCAGAGGCGTGGGATACTTTGGAGATAGAAACGGCTCGAATGCAGGTGACAGAACATTTCCTGTCCCAACCTGTTACTTCCCCTGTGACCCAGTTCATGTGGGGGTTATGTTTGGAGAGCCATGGAAACCCCAGAATGAGAGGGTGTGATGGAGAGTTGAAAAGGTGAAAACTCAGAGATTCAGTATGTTCTTTGGAGATAGTCATTTGAATCGGATCAGTCCGGTGAGTTATTCTACACAGTAAGCGTCCATCTAGAGCGTGAGCCTCTAATGGCTTGGGAAGAGGAATTAATTTTAAATTTAATTTCTTAGCTAACCTCCAGTCCATAAAGCTCTCGTCAGCCCCGGAGTCAACTAAGAAAGGATAAATGACAGTCTGAGATGGTGTGATAAGCACTGCTTGCATAAGAGGTCGAACAGAAGCAACAGTAGTGTGGCTCACCAGTGTACATCTTGAAGTTGCCCGGTCCTTCACTGGACAGCCTGAGAGGTAGTGGCCCATCTGCCCACAATAGATGCATCTTCCCTCACGGACTCGACGTTGACGCTCCTCTGGACTGAGCTTGGTTCGACCCAGCTGCATTGGCTCCTCCGTACCCGCAGGGGGCGCTGGTGCGACGGCCGCGGGTGTGAACCGAGCCGGAGCTCGCCAGGACTGTTGCGTTGTAGTCAACTGTCCCCCCTGGAAAGGTGCAGAATAGTCAGGCCTGGATCTCTCACGATCCTGGAGACGTTTATCAATCTTGACGACCAGTGCTATGAGAGAGTCAACATCTTCTGGCAATTCACGATTGATTAACTGATCCTTTATGGGCTCCGCTAACCCATACAGGAACGCGTCAAACAAGGCTTCCTCATTCCAGCCACTCTCGGTCGCCAATGTGCAAAATTCAATGGCATAATCAGAGACACGCCGATTGCCCTGGCGAAATCCCATCAGGGCTCTCGCTGCCTCTCGACCTGGATTGGTGGTGTTGAAGATCTTGCTCAGTGTATTTGTAAACAGCTGAACCGAGGAGCAGACGTGTGAGTTTCTTGCCCACTCGGCAGTCGCCCATCTCTCTGCCCTGCCAGAGAGATATGATATTATGTAGGCCACTTTGGAGCGTTCTGTCTGGAAAGATGGTGCATTTAATTCAAAGTGGAGACCACACTGGACCAGAAAGGCCCGACAGTCTCCTGAATCCCCAGAAAATCTCTCGGGACGGGAGAGACGCGGTGGGAAAGCAGGCGGAGCAGCAGTGGGAAGTGAAGCTGGAGCTGGAGCCGGAGCTGGAGCCGGAGCTGGCCCCAGAACGGCACTCGGAGCGGTGAAGGCATCAAGACGATCCATGAGCTGCTGGAACCGATCAGTCAGAAAACCAACCTGACTGTGAACATTCTCCTGGCGTTCCGACATCGCTTGCATCTCGAGGCGAACCACGTTAAATTGTTCCGCCGTCTGATAAAATCGACTGTCTTGTGCCTGCAGGGCAGCGCGCACGGAATCGGAGTCGGCTGAATCCATCTTTATGGCCAGTTCGTACTGTAATGTACTGAGGTATGTTGGACTCAAATGCTCGACTCGGAGACAGAGATGATAAAGAATAAACTTTACTGAATGGTTTCGGTTCACGGAGTGGCAGTCCAGTAACAAACACAATATTCCAATAAGGGTCAGGCAGTAGCAGGGTTCGGTGAAGATCCAGTCCAGGTTCGGTACACGGGTAGACAATAGTTGACCAGGCAGAGGTACCGACAGGGAGGAAGCAAAAGCGGAGTCCGTTACACAGGCCGGGGTCGAAAACACTAGAAACGTAATAGTCATGGAAATCGCTGGGACGCTTGAGACACGGGGAAACAAAGACAAACTGGCAACGCGACACAGGAACACACAGACTAAATACACTAGGTGATGAGGAACAGGTGCAAACAATCAGGGAGGAGCAGACAATCAACAAGGTGGAGCACACACAAGGCAGGGAGTGATGAGTCTGAAACGAGAGGAGAGATGAGTAAACAATCACCACACAGAACAGAAGAATAAACGATAAATCTCAGGCCAAGTTAGCTAGTACGCAGGACTGGACGTAACAGTAGTGGACTTTTAGGCTTAAAACACAGTGTAAATTACGCTGTTTCGAGAAACCACACAAACAGTATGGAGGCATTTTAGTTTTTTCCATCCATTGTATTGGATTTGGCTGCAACGCTGTTTAGCCCTGAAACTCTGAAAGTGTTTTATGGACTTAAACACTTCACCCACCCCTCCATCTGCATAGTGGTGAGTAGATAATGAGTGAATTTAATTTTTTTGATGAACTATACATTGAATATTTAAAATGTATAATTTATACATGGTCTTAGATCCTAACATTATAGAACCCCAATTTAAGTTTTGTATTGAGAATTGATTGGGAAAATAGTTTGTGAAAATATTTTTTATGATGGTACATCAGACACTGGTTTCATCAGAATAACTTTCTAATAAATTTCTTGTCATTTATCAGGTCGTGCAGAAGAATGAAGCTGCGGAGGAGGCTCCTCTCCGGCCACCACATGACATTGGGATTGTTATTGACGCTACGAAACGTCTTATTGCAAATATTTGAAAACATTTTTTGAGGAATGTGATACCTGTGACAAAGTTGTTCAAATGTAAGCAAGATGCCCTCAAAACCATTCCGATTCCTTGTTTGCCAATAATTTGAATCTGTCTTCCAATCTACCAGGTTTGAATTGTCCCTTTCCCCAGATAGCAAGTTAATTGTGACAAGTTATCATTTCACCAACATACTTATATACCGCAATACTTAGTTTAATGACAGCCACTGATCAAGTCGATGCTGCTACAAAGCTCATTTTTATGACTCAGAACAGACCAGTAGCTGCAATAGTACAGGAGAAGCTGAGCTACTGGAAAACAAAGCTTCTGACAGGACATGAAGGAGAGTTCAACTGGTAGTGGACGTTGTTTCGCTTCACATTTGGGGAGCAGTGCCATCTGTTGGCTGCCTGATGTTACTACATTCTACATATGTGACGTTTAAAACTGAAATCGTCATTTTTCGAAGCAGCTATGTGTGTATATATAGATACAGTTTTTAAGTGTCACTTATAAATTTAAACAATTAAAGACACAAGGAAAAATTGATAAATATATAGTAAGAGAATAAATGGTTTCTACCAAACAAATTTTAAAAATTTAACAAGGAACACTCTTCAAGAAGTATAGAATATGATGTAAAGCTGAAAAACGTTGCATCATGTTACATGGTGTGTGTGTGTCAGTAGTAGTTGCTTCTCGTTCACAGAGTCAAAAGATGTTTTTTATTATTTATAGTATTTGATGTTTGATATGAAATAACTTCTAAATTGACATTGTAACAAATTAATAATATATCTTT
>VCHM03000662.1:0-10044 GCA_006182925.3 Reinhardtius hippoglossoides
AGCTCAGCAGTGCAATAGTTAAATTTAAATAAAAGCAAGGAAGAAAGAGCTTACAGTAAAAAAGTCAGATACAATGCAAAACTAAAACTATATATATTCAAAGGTGCAGTGTTACATGTGTTGCAAATGAAGTAACAAGTTTAACTGTATGGAGCAGTAGTTGTTATATCCAGCTAAAACAAAACAAAAACATAACATAACCTTCTTTGTGGAGGAAACAACAATAGATTAATCATAGGGTCAGTATAGGTGCACATGTCCAAACAGTTGAAACAGGTGGAGCTAGAGCAGGGGCGGGCATACTTTTTGACTCGCGGGCCACAATGGGTTCTAAAATTTGACAGAGGGGCCGGGTCAGGAACAGATGGATGGAATGTTTGTTTGAACTAACATAAATGACATGTAAAAATCATTACATGAAAGGATTTGGCCTTTAACAGGTAGCAAAGCATTTATTTGCAAGGCAATTTAACAAATTGCACGAACATGAACAATACAAAAACATGTCGTAACGTGACTGATCAAACATCATGAAAACATCTGAGGCCTGCGCCCAAACAAATTACCTCACTTGAACTTCTTTATTATTTACATTAACAGGTTAGAACAGCCACGCAGGCTGTGTGTCGGAGATTTGGCTCCAACCTCGCTGCAGCAACACATCATCACTTTCAGTTTCAGTGGGAACAGTGTTGTTGATCTCCCATTTTTGCCAGTGCATCCAAGTCTGGAGTTATTTTGGTTGTGGCAATTCTCAGGATGGATCTGAGGTGCTGATCCGTTAACTTTGATCTGTGACGGGCTTTGTTGGCATTCATGACGCTAAATGTCTGCTCACACACATAAGTCGAGCCAAACAAAGTCAGCATCTTCTGTGCAGTCCTCCGGAGGTTTGGAAACGTGGCTCTGTTAAGTGAAGCATAAAAGTCATTCAGTTTAACAGAGTTGAACTTCTCCTTTAGGACGGCGTCAGACTGAAGATCTATCAGTTCCAACTGCAGCTCCTGTGGTGCTGTTTCAGGGTCTTGTGACAGGGGACAGGACACCAGCTGAAGTGACTGTTCAATCTTTTCGAAATCAGAGAACCTACGGCAGAATTCTCCATGCAGGTCCTCAAGTGATTTGCTGTATTTGTTTGCGTTTCGCGGTGCCTCTTCCTGCATGGCAAGTGTGGGGAAATGAGCGAAATATTTGTTCGCAATTTGCCTGGAGAACAAAGTGAGCTTGGATTTGAAGGTTTTCACATGTTTGTACATGTCGTGAACAAACTGATCTTTCCCCTGCAGTTTCACATTCAGCTCATTCATGTGTGAAAATACGTCCACAGCAAACGCAAAGTCACTAAGCCAGTTCTTGTCGCTTAGCTCAGGGAATTCGTCAGATTTCCCCATCAACTCCAAAAATGCGATGATGTCCTCTTTCAGCTCCCACACTCGTTGTAACACTTTCCCCAAACTTAACCAGCGGACACGAGAGTGGTACAGCAAGTCCTGATGATCCGCATCAGTTTCCTCCAGGAACGTAATAAACTGACGGTGCTGAAGTCCCCTTGCTCGTATAAAGTTCACAAGTTTTACGACTGGATTCACGACATGATTAAGCTGCAATACAGACTTACACAGGGATTCCTGATGGATGATGCAGTGAAGGAAAATAAGATCCTGGTCAGGGTTTTCCTCTTTCACTTTATCCTGGATTCTTTTCAGCAGCCCAACATTTTTTCCAGTTAAATTTGGCGATCCATCCGTTGTGACATTGACAAGTTTACTCCAAGGTAGCTTCATTTTTTCGATGACAGCAGACACCTGGTTATACAAGTCCTCTCCCCGCGTTGTTCCTTTCAGGGACTCCATGGTCAAAAACTCCTCTGTTATCGCAAAACTGTCGTCAATGCCTCGGATAAAAATGAGGAGCTGAGCAGTGTCTTTTACGTCCGTACTTTCATCCAGTGCTAGTGAATATAACTCAAAGGAATCAGACTTTTTGTTTAATTGGCTGGCTATATTTTCATCAATCAGTTCCACACGGCGAGTCACAGTCCTGCGTGATAAACTGACTTTTTCAAATTTGCTTTTGATCTCCGGACACAAGATGTCTGCTGTCTGTACCATGCATTCTTTTACAAACTCGCCTTCGGAGAAAGGCTTGCTAGCCTTTGCTATGTTGAATGCCACCAAAAAACTTGCCTTGGTAGTTGACTCTTGAATCGCAGGTGGGCCGGATTAAAAAGCCCAACGGGCCGTATACGGCCCGGGGGCCGTACTTTGCCCATGTCTGAGCTAGAGAGTTCAAGCTGAGTGTGGAGACAAAACATTACCTATTTGAAACCACTAGATGGCAGGAGAGTTACTTGCTTACTTATCACAGAGCATCAAGTGTTCACTCAGCAAACTTTACTGGGATCATGTCATGTCAGTCCTATCTCACATGAGCCTCCACGCCTGATAACATAAGGTAGGGAAGCTGTCAGGCAGCTGTCTGCCACAGTCCTGCTACAGACCAGTGGTGTATAAAGTACTTGAAAGCCATACTTGAGTAAAAGTACAGATATCTTACCTGAAAGTGACTCCGGTAAAAGTAAAAGTCACCCGTAAGAAAATGAGTCTTAAAGTCTTAAAGTATCTCATATTAAATGTACTTAAGTATGAAAAGTATCTGGTGTTGAAATGTAGTAGTAGTATCAAAAGTAAAAGTACAAGTACCAAACTTTAAAATGCAAAGTGCTTTTTATAGTCGGCCTATACAGACACAAAACAACCCACAATTGTTCTCTTCAGGATTTATTTCAACTGACTGAAAAATTATAACAAAAATATACATATACTGTATAGTTTTACAAATTTTGAACCCCAGATGCTGAGGTTCAAATAGTAATGGACTAGTGCATCTGAACTTCTAGGGACAACAAAGAACCAACACAACAGAATAAACAAGTGTCTCTTGTGTCTGCCTAAGAACACTAATAGACCACAGTATAACCACTAAGAAATTGTTAACTGTTAATATCACTAAACATGGACCTTTCACTTTCTAATCAGTAGCAGGAATGATACACAATGCCCCTTATGATAAATCAGCAAAAGGAAACAAGTTCTAGGCACACAAAATAGGAAAGTTTCTCTTTTGTTAACAGCCTGCACAGTGCTAGTACAGAGAAGAAAAAATCACTGGACACAGTCTAGTTTTGCTGCAGGCCAAATTTCAGACCGAATAATAAAGACTGAACTGAACCGAGCTCCTGCATGAGCACCTGGATAATTCCGAAGGGAATAAATGGGTGGGTGTGCTCGCGTTGATTAAGTCCCTGCCCTTTGTACACACATCGCTACTGCCCATTGGATGGTTTAGTGAGGTCCTCGGATCGGCCCTGCCAGAGTTGGTCACGGCCCTGGCGGAACGCCGAGAAGACGATCAAACCTGACTATGTAGAGGAAGTAAAACTCTGAACAAAGTTTCTGAAGGTGACCCCGGTCGACCAAGGCAGCCCGACCAACCTCCGGATGCTTAGGGTCTCGCACTGCGCCCCCCGATGGCAAAAACGCCCCCGGGCCTGCGCATCTCCCGAGGCAGGGGGTGTCGTGTTCTTTTATCCTGAGGTATGAGAAGAGTCCGTCTTGATTTGGTTCAAAAAGTATTTATTTAGAATCAATGAAGGGGTACAGCATAGCTATGTGCACTCAATACACAGCCTTGGCTTTCTAGAAGCAAGGGGTAGTCTAGAGTCGCCCCGAACGGACGGCGGGTGCAATATTTATAATAGTGTGTAGAACTTCATTGGTCAATAATGAGGGGGAGTCACCGTAGCTTAGCCCTGGCTCTCTCTTGCTAGTGCACAGGCATGGTCCCAGCCTCTTGGCACTGGAATCCGCCAATGATGAGGAGCCGCTCCCAGTTTTGCCCCTCCTGTGACAGTAGCTGGGAAAATCTTCACATTCTGACAGTGTTTGGTTTCATGTTTTGCAGACAGGCCTTCAGCTGAAGCCTTGTGGGTCTTCAGTATTTTTGCAGATATGGTGTTGTTGTTCATTGGAGTGAGAAACCTTGCGTTGCTTTATCGGCTGTATGTTCTGTGTGCGTAAGCATGCGCATTTTCTAGACAAAACAATGCCTTTCCTATCTGTCCTTCAGACCCTAGTGGCAGCTGCTTGAATTCTTTCTAAGGGTAGGTCACAGTTTCTTATGAAAACAGTGCATTCATGTATGTGTGATGTTTGAATAAAGCTAATGGAGTTTAGGCTGTAATATAGTAAGTTAGGTATGAGAACAAGTTAAAGTACAGTGTATTGTATGCCACAGATGTACAGTCTCCACAACAGGCATTATCAGACAGGTGCGAGACTGAACTGCGATGTGACGCACACACACACACACACACACACTAACCAACTTCAAGATTAAAACCAGCCAGCAACGGCTACTAAAAGTCACTATGTGAAGGCCACACATTCTCCCCATATTCAGCCCAAACTACCCCTGCCCCCACCCCTGTCTAACATACTGCATTTGTTTAGAGTTCTGTTTCATTGCCATCTTCACAGACACACACACATTAATTCTTTCTGTTAAGGTACAAACATGGTTCGCGTAAAATCGATCCTTTTCGGGGCTATAGTGTCTAATTATATTATTAAAATCCTAACACGGGCACGCAAGTGGGCTAGAGAGAGGTGTGCCGTGCATAAAGGCGCCCGTTGCGCCAACCTCCGCTGCTCAAGTAACGAGCCAGTTTTGAGAATATAAGAAGTAGAAAGTACAGCAATTTGTGTTCAAATGTAGCGAGTAAAAGTAAAAAGTGGTCAGGAAAATAAATACTCAAGTAAAGTACAGATATATGAAAAATCGACTTAAGTACCGAAACAAAGTATTTGTACTTCGTTACTTCCCACCAATGCTACAGACAGTCAGACAGACAGAAGAACTTTGTCAAACTCAGCTCTTTTACACACTCGTACATAACTCAGAATCAGAAAAAGTCAGTTGACTGAGTGGTAGAGGGTAAAGTAAAGTTTCTTTGTTCATGCTGTTGTGACGTTAAAGTCTGTGTTCCTCCCTAGGTCTGCTGGGTAATGGCTGCTCTCAGGGGTTTTCTCCCTCTCGTCATCTGACTCCTGCTGGGGCATCAGACGTTCGCCATAAATGACGCTCCCTGCCAGAAGTCCAAGCGGAATAATGGCTTCAACACCTTCGTCATGCGCCACATTCGTGGCGGGTTGCCCACGAGTTTCTGCCTGTGCATTTTGAGGGAAATCCTGGAAATGTAAAGCTCCAATACAACTCCAAAAGCTGCCAGGACCCTCAGAGTAGAGGCCACTCACCCAGCTTTAAAATGTCATGGCTCCTCTTGTTCCTCTTATCATTTGTGGCTTTTTACTTATTTTAATATGAGAAACATGAGAGGACAACAAAGATTATATTAAGGGACATTTGAGCAAAACTATTACAAGTACTGAAATTAAATTTGAAGAAGTTGAGGTTTGAAAACAGTATTAAAAACACAGTCTTTTTTAGTTGTATTTTTTATAACTTGTATTATATTTCATACTATAACATGCTTGTGTATCTGTAAGTTGTGCATCATCTATCTTTTAGTGATATGTTTTCGAGGATTGATGCGCCAGTGGCGTTTCATTTAGTTTTAGGATTGCGATTTGCGATCATGACCGACTGCATGCGTTGTGTGGATTAAAAAGGGAATCAATCCCATTTCCACACCAAAGGGATTGTATTTTATTATATATGTTTGCAGTATATTTAATAAAGTGAGTTCAGAAGAATTTGAATTTGTCTACAATCATTTCCACCGTGGTTTATTTTAAGTGTGAAACAGATCATAGTAGTAACTTCACTCCATAACAGGCACACAATATGACACTCTATGAAAACATCAAGACAAAACTCTCAATCTTTAAACTATAATCTATAATCTTTACCATTCAAAGTTTTAGAAAACCTCAATTTTTCATATCATAGAGCGTCAAAGTCTCAGTTTACTTTTTTAAGAGTTCAAAATGATCATGTAGTGTTTGTCAAATTAAAACAATATTATTAAATAGCATTAAAAACAAAAACTGAGAATGTACAGTCTGATGATGTTTATTTACCATCCAGAGCATGTGTCACTCTGAACCTGACCAGAGCTCAGAGGTCCAACTGTGCTCGGCTGAGATGTGGTATCTTCCCTCTGGTGGTAGAAACCCGACACTTACACTCAATTCCAGAGGAAAAAGAAAGTGTTAACTGTGTGATCTGGGAGAGGTCAAAAACGAAATACACTTTGTTTGTTTTATTTGTCATTATATTATAACCTTAGACACAGGCTTCTCTGTAAAATATCTGCAGAAGATCTTGATTTGTTTTCTCTGATGAATGTCGATCCATGTTTAATGTCTAAGGAGAATGATTGTGCTCTAATGTGTTGGTTGTGCCAGTCTGACATGTGTGAAGGTGGATCAGTCGTTTTGCTGCTTCTGCACTTGTTTTTGTCATGTGTGCTGTGTCTTGTCAGTCGGTGCGGGCTGGACACATTTTGGTGTGTGACATTTTGAGCGATAAATTACTAACTCGCTATAAAGCAAATAAATGCTAAAGATTTAAAAAAGAAAACACTGAATTTTCTTATTGAACTACATCTTATCTAAAGTTTTGATTAATTCAGCAGCTGAAGACACACCAGACGTCTTTCTATGATGGAGATGAAACCTGGTTTTGAAAGTTCCTCCCACCACAGCTGTAGAAGTTCCCACAAACGTGTTGCACTTGCTTCTTTGCTTTCACCTTTTGTCCAGTTCATCCTGTGGTAGGTTCATTGGTTAGCTTTTTACCTTTTAAGGTAATTGAGTGAACTTAAAGGGATAGTTCGCCACAAAAGGAAAGTTCACTCACTATCTACTCACCACTATGCCGATGGAGGGGTGGGTGAGGTGTTGAGTCCACAAAACACTGCTGGAGTTTCAGGGTTAAACAGTGTTGCAGCCAATTCCAGTACAATTGATTTAAATGGAACCATTTACTTAGACGTAAAAAAACAACACAAAAAACATAAAATGCCTCCATACAGCTCGTGTGGTGACATCCAAGTGTCCGCAAGCCCCGACATTCATATTCTCTTCGGAGGCCTGTTCATGTTTGCACAGGCACAACGGAAAACCGCACACACTCTCGGCCAAGGGCACCCGCGGGGTGCACGTTGGTGTGGCTTCGTCTGCTAGCATCATCACTTCCAGTAGTGGACCTTTAGGCTAAAAACATGGTGTAAATGACGCCGTTTCGAGTCGAATATGAATGTCGGGGCTTGCGGACCTGGATGACACCACACAAGCAGTATGGAGGCATGTCTTTTTTTTCTATTGTTTTATTACGTCTGAAGAAGAGGTCGCCTTGGCTGAAACATTGTTTACCCCTGAGACTCCTACAGTGTTTTGTGGACCCAAACACTTCACCCACCCCTCCATTGGCTTAGTGGTGAGTAGATGATGAGTACATTTTCTGTGAACTATCCCTTTAAAATTTTAATTGTTCTTAAAAATTTGAAATGGTAGAGAATAGAGTGTAGTTTAGGCCACTCCTGCTGCTGACACAACACAAGGAAGTGAAATGTGGAACTGCATCTGACGGACAGAAGCAAGCTCTCACACAAGTGGAGCTTTCATTGTCACTCGTAGCTCACATGAGCCTCCACGCCTGATATTATAAGGTAGGGAAGCTGTCAGGCAGCTGTCTGCTACAGTCCTGCTACAGACAGACAGACAGAAGAACTTTGTCAAACTCAGCTCTTTGACACACTCATACATAACTCAAAATTAGAAAAAGTAAGTTGACTGAGTGGTAGAGGGTAAAGTAAAGTTTCTTTGTTCATGTTGTTGTGACGTTAAAGTCTGTGTTCCTCCCTAGGTCTGCTGGGTAATGGCTGCTCTCAGGGTTTTTCTCCCTCTCGCCATCTGCCTCCTGCTGGGGCATCAGACGTTCGCCCAGACGTTCGCCTACAATAACGCTCCCTGCCAGCCGTCCAAGAGGAACAACGCCTTCAACACCTTCGTCAAGCGCCACATCATTCCCAACCCGTTGCCCACCACAGACGACCAGAACAAATGGGAGAAGCACATCAAGAAAGATGATGACCGTAAAAGAACCACGCAGTCTTTCCTTCGTAGTGAAGAGCTGGAAGGGGTGAAGGCCGTGTGCACGAAGGCAGGCGGGAAGACGTACAAGGGGAACCTGTGCATCAGCAAAAAGATTTTCACTTTTGTTACAGTGACGATCGAGAAAGGCCCCTGCACAATCAAGGACGTAACTGTGGAAAAGAAACATCTGATTCTGGCCTGTGATAAGCTGAAGAATCAGTGTCTGCCTGTGCATTTTGAGAAAAACGATGAAAATGAAGAGCCCAAAAACTACCCAAAAAACTGCCAGGCCCCTTAGAGTAGAGGCCACGCACGCAGCTTTAAAAGGTCAGGGCTCCAATAGTTCTTCTTTTTAATTTGAGGAACATGAAACGACAACAGAGTTTCTATTTGGGGCAATTGGGCAAAACTATTACAAGTACTGAAATTAAATTTGAAGAATTTAAGGTTTTAAAGCACCAATATGTAAACCATTTTTTTAAAGGATCATCTATCTTTTAGTGATATGTTTTAGAGGATTGATGCGCCAGTGGCGTTTCATTTAGTTTTAGGATTGCGATTTGCGATCATGACCGACTGCATGCGTTGTGTGTATTAAAAAGGGAATCAATCACATTTCCACACCAAAGGGATTGTATTTTATTATATATGTTTGCGGTATATTTAATAAAGTGAGTTCAGAAGAATTTGAATGTGTCTACAATCATTTCCACCGTGGTTTATTTTAAGTGTGAAACAGATCATAGTAGTAACTTCACTCCATAACAGGCACACAATATGACACTCTATGAAAACATCAAGACAAAACTCTCAATCTTTAAACTATAATCTATAATCTTTACCAATCAAAAGTTTTAGAACACCTCAATTTTACCAATCATCGAGCGTCAAAGTCTCAGTTTACTTTATTAAGAGGTCAAAATTATCATGTAGTGTTTGTCAAATTAAAACAATATTATTTAAGCATTAAAAACCCAAAACTGAGAATGTACAGTCTGATGATGTTTATTTACCATCCAGAGCATGTGTCACTCTGAACCTGACCAAACCAGAGGTCCAACTTGGCTCGGCTGAATGGGTTCTTCCCTCTGGTGTAAAAAACCCGACCTTACACTCAATTCCCGAGGAAAAAAAAAGTGTTAAAATGTGTGTCTGGGAAGGGGCAAAAACGAAATACCTTTGTTTGTTTTTTTGTCATTTTAATTATAACCTTGACACAGGCTTCTCTGTTTAAAAATCTGCAAAGGTTTTTTGATTTGTTTTCTCTGATGAATTCGATCCTGTTTTAAAGTCTAAGGGGAAAAGATTGTGCTCTAATGTTTTTGGTTGTCCAGTCTGACATGTGTGAAGGTGGATCAGTCGTTTGCTGCTTCTGCACTTGTTTTTTGTCATGTGTGCTGTGTCTTTCATCGGTGCGGGCTGGACACTTTTGTGTGACATTTTTAGCGATAAATTACTTTCTCGCTATAAAAAACAATAAATCTAAAAATTTAAAAAAAAAGGAAAAACAGAATTTTCTTTTTGAACTACATCTTATCTAAAGTTTTGTTAATTTACAGCTAAACACCACCAGACGTCTTTCTATATGGAGTGAAACCTGGTTTTGAAAGTTCCTCCCCCCACGCTTTTTGAAGTTCCCACAAACGTGTGCATTTTCTTCTTTGCTTTCCCCCCTTTTTTTCCCCCCAGTTCCCTCCTGTGGTAGGTTCATTGCTTACCTTTCTCCTTTTAAGGTTATCTAGTGAACTTTTAAAAAGATAGTTCACCACAAAATAAAATTCCCCGACTATTACTACCACATGCTGATGGGGGGGTGGGTGGGGTTTGAGCCACAAAAACACTGCTGGAGTTTTTTCAGGGTTAAAAAAAGTGTTGCGCCAATTCCATACAATTTTTAATTAAAAGGAACCCTTTATTAACGTAA
>VCHM03000663.1:0-10044 GCA_006182925.3 Reinhardtius hippoglossoides
AGCGCTTTCTAGATTGACGACCACTCAACCCTTTTCAGTACAATATGGTCATCCCCCTTTCACACACACAGCAGCGTGTAACAAGGAAAATCGAACTGCATTTTTAATAGTTGAATTAAATTTTTAACCCCTCTATCATTTAAAGGATTTGTGTTGTCCCCCCTGTCTGATCTGAGGGTTTTTTAAAGGTTTTAGTTTATTAATTATCCCGTTGGTTTTCGGGCTTTTTAGTTGTTCCGGGTTTTTTCATGTTTTCCACTCCGGGTTCTTTTTCCCCTTTTTTTTATTTTGTAGTGTTGGGGTTCTTGTGTCCGTCCCAACTTTACCCCTGTCCCTGATTGTCTGCACCAGCCTCATGTTCTCCCCTGGGTCTAATTGCCCCCCCTTTCCCTGTGTGTATTAAGCCTCTGTGCTTCTCCTTGTCCTCGTGGGATCGTTGTCTCTTGTCGTTTGTATTGGTGTTCTATGTCTGTCCCGTCCTGGTATCCTGTCCTAATCTCCTGTCCTGTCATCCTGTCCTGATTCCTGTGGGGTTCATTTCTAGTGTCTCCTGAGCCTCTGCACCTCTGCATCCCTGTGTAAGCTTCCTGGTTCTCTCCCTTCGGGCTCCCAGTTGTTTTGTATTCTTGTGTCTTCTGAGCTGTTTTGTTTTGTGTCTTCTGAGTTGTTTTGATTCCTGTTCCGGTCATTAAAACGCCTTTAAAGTTAAACTCTGCATCTGGGTCCATCTGCCTGACACACCGTGACAGAACGATCCGACCAAGAATATGGACCCAGCAGATATTAGTTTATTTTGGAGACAAGTTTTTTCTTTCGATGCCCTGGTACACAAAACTTTGTTCACCGGGCAACCAGATCAAGCTGAGACACTTACAGAGATCTCAGTACTTCAGGCATGGCTGAAGGACCGTCCGTGGGTGAGCCATTTTGTGCCACACCTTGTGGTGGTGCAGGACAGGCTGAGGGATTCCTCAACCCTCCAGCTCCATCCGCAAACCCGTACGAGGGAAGAGGGGTCCTCACAGCAGGAATCCCTCACCTCTACAGCCTGCTCACAGGTACCAGCCTCCGGTCCCATCCGCAAACCCGTACGTCGGAAGCCGCCTGGCATTGGGAGGACCCCGCAGCCTTAGGGAGAAGGCTTCTGCTGGGGGTGGCAGACGTCAGCGAGGAGGCACTTACAGCAGGAACTCCTCACCTCCACTCCTGGCTGGGCCGCTGCCACCTCCAGTCCTGGCTGGGTCGCAGTCTCCTCCTGTCCAGCGCCGGAGGGTCCCGGCAGACACCGCTCCAGTTCTGGCGTCGGGGGTTCTCACAGCGTCTACTCCAGTCCCTGTTCCGCGCCGGAGGGTCCCGGTTGATGTCACTCCAGTTCCGGCATCGGGGGTCCTTGCAGCGCCTACTCCAGTTCCTGTTCCACGCCGGAGGGTCCCGGCTGATGCCACTCCTGTTCTGGCATGGGGGGTTCTCGCGGCATCTACTCCAGTCCCTGTTCCGCGCCGGAGGGTCCCGGCTGACGCCACTCCAGTTTTGGCATCGGGGGTCCTCGCTGCGCCTACTCCAGTTCCTGTTCCGCGCCGGAGGGTCCCGGCTGACGCCACTCCAGTTCCTGCGTCGGGGGTCTTCGCTGCATCTACTCCAGTTCCTGTCCCGCGCCGGAGGTCCCGGCTGATGCCACTCCTGTTCTGGCATCGGGGGTCCTTGCGGCGTCGACTCCAGTCCCTGTTCCGCGCCGGAGGGTC
The DNA here is from genome assembly GCA_006182925.3 of Reinhardtius hippoglossoides. Lineage (NCBI taxonomy): Eukaryota > Metazoa > Chordata > Actinopteri > Pleuronectiformes > Pleuronectidae > Reinhardtius > Reinhardtius hippoglossoides. Next base: position 1,743 of record VCHM03000663.1, read on the forward strand.
CCGGCTAACGCCACTCCTGTTTCGGCGTCGGGGGTCTTCGCTGCGCCTACTCCAGTTCCTGTTCCGCGCCGGAGGGTCCCAGCTGACGCCACTCCAGTTCCTGCGTCGGGGGTCCTCGCAGCGTCTATTCCAGTTCCTGTTCCGCGCCGGAGGGTCCCGGCTGACGCCACTCCAGTTTTGGCGTCGGGGGTCCTCGCTGCGCCTACTCCAGTTCCTGTCCCGCGCCGGAGGGTCCCGGCTGATGCCACTCCTGTTCTGGCATCGGGGGTTCTCACAGCATCTACTCCAGTCCCTGTTCCGCGCCGGAGGGTCCCGGCTGACACCACTCCAGTTTCGGCGTCGGGGGTCCTTGCAGCGCCTACTCCAGTTCCTGTCCCGCGCCGGAGGGTCCCTGCAGACGCCACTCCTGTTTCGGCGTCGGGGGACTTCGCTGCGCCTACTCCAGTTCCTGTCCAGCGCCGGAGGGTCCCGGCTGACGTCACTCCAGTTCCGGCGTCGGGGCTCCTCGCAGTGTCTATTCCAGTCCCAGCTCCTGTTCCGGCGTCGGGGGTCCCGGCAGCGGCTACTCCGGTTCCTGCCCCACGTTTGGGGCTGAGGTCTACGCCCCTTCGTGTTTTTGGACAGCTGCAGAGGCAGCTATCTCCGCCTAAGTCCCAGTGCTTCGTCCCTGACCGGCCTCCGGGCCGTCTACCTGAGCCCTTGTTCTCGGTTCCTGAGCGGCCACGGTGCCGTCCGCCTGAATCTTTGTTCCCTGTCCCTGATCGGCCTCCGGGCCGTCCGCCCGAGTCCCCGAGCCTTGTCCCTGATCGGCCTCCGGGCCGTCCGCCCGAGTCCCCGAGCCTTGTCCCTGATCGGCCTCCGGGCCGTCCGCCCGAGTCCCCGTGCCTTGCCCCTGACCGGCCTCCGCGTCGTCCGCCCGAGTCCCCGTGCCTTGCCCCTGACCGGCCTCCGCCCGAGTCCCCGTGCCTTGCCCCTGACCGGCCTCCGCGCCGTCCGCCCGAGTCCCCGTGCCGTGCCCCTGACCGGCCTCCACGCCGCCCACCTGATACTCGGTACTCTGTCCAGGATCGGCCACGGTGCCGCCCACCTGAGACTCTGTTTTCTGTCCAGGATTCCCTCCTCCGGATCCCCCCTCCTCCCTCCCGGCTCAGTTCATTATTTCGGTCCGTCTGGAATCCGGACCTTGAGGGGGGGGTACTGTCATGATCTGAGGGTTATTTAAGTGTTTATGTTTATTAATATATCCCTGTTGGTTTGTCTGGCTACTTTAGTTGTTCCTGTGTTTCATGTTTTCACACTCCGGGTTCTGTTTCCTGTTTTATTTTGTAGTGTCTGGGTTCTTGTGTCTCGTCTCCAACTTTACTTCCTGTCCCTGATTGTCTGCACCAGTCCTCATGTGTCTCACCTGGGTCTAATTGCCCCTGCCTTCCCTGTGTGTATTTAAGCCTCTGTGCTTCTCCTTGTCCTCGTCGGATCGTTGTCTCTTGTCGTTTGTATTGGTGTTCTCATGTCTGTCCCGTCCTGGTATCCTGTCCTAATCTCCTGTCCTGTCATCCTGTCCTGATCTCCTGTGCTGTTCATTTCTAGTGTCTCCTGAGCCTCTGCACCTCTGCATCCCCTGTGTAAGCTTCCTGTGTTCTCTCCCTTCGGGCTCCCAGTTGTTTTGTATTCTTGTGTCTTCTGAGCTTTTTTTGTGTCCGATTTTTGTTTTCCTTTGGGAAATTTAAAAAGCCTTTAAAGTTAAACTCTGCATCTGGGTTTCCCTCTGCCTGACCCACCCTGACAGTGTCATTGTTTTAATAAAACATTTTGAGATTTATTTTTTCTTTGATGAAGCTGAACTTTGTTGACATGGTTTCCTTTTTCTTTTTCGTTTTCTTCTTCAAAATCCTTAAATTACTGTGGGGTGTATCATCTCTGGTGCGGTTTTTTGTCCCCAGCTGTCAACACTGAGGGGACGAGTTTAGAAAAAGGTCTGAGCTCGAAACAAACCGAGGAAATATAGCAGGTGAGTCAGAAACTTCCTTGTCCAAAATTCAACCGGCTGTTTTCCCCCGATTTGATTTATTTGTTTTAAGTGTGGTCGATTAATTTCTGTCACCTGGGTTTTTCCCCTTTACTCTTTCATACGTGTGTTTTATGATTTAGGGCGGTGGCCCGGTCGCCCGATTTACCATGGCAAAAGGGTCAGGGAAAATGTTATTGTAGCATGTTTAGCCGTTTTTACTGTTTTGGGTGGTTGACTTTGGGTTTTTGGGTTTTTTGTGTTTGCTTTTGTTGGGGGGGAATGGGTTTTTTTTTGGTTTACTTGTGCAACCACCATGACTGTGAAATGTAGTGTCTGTGATGGGGTCGAGTCACTGTTCATATGAGAATGTTAATGTTAAGTGTAAATAAACCATTCAACTTGCTGTGTGCGGTGAATGGGACGTAAGTCTGATAAAATCCTTAAACAACATGTTGACAAACAAAACACCGGGTCCATTTTGTTACCAACAAACCCCATGTCTAACCAGGAATGACATTTCCTGAAAACAGCAAACATGTATATTTCACAGGATTGTATACAATGATAAATGTGTGAATTGTGTCACTAGTAGAGATGAACCTCGAGAGAAGTAACGTCTGAAACTGCTTCTCTCTGCCTTACTGAGTCTTATGCTGTCAGATAAGATTATAGTTCAAATAAAAGTATAATATGGTTTTTCATTCACACACACAGCAGTACTATCTCTATCACGCATCATTCATACACTGCCAGCACAGCCATCAGGGGCCTTGTAGGGTTCAGTATCTTGCCCAAGGACACTTCGGCTCACGGAATGGTGGGGGACGGGGGGGTCGAACCGCCAACCTACTGCTCAGAGGACGACCTGCTCGTTGTGTTTCTTCTGGTTGTTTCCTGAACACCGATGGACAAAGATGACATCTTAATTTGCTGCTTTGAGGAATGAGAGTTCATGATCTCTGTTGATTAGTTTGGATTAAATCAAGAAAAGAGCAGGTCGGCTTCATTCACGTCCATGTGGACAAAGAACTTGTTTGATCCTTTGTTATATGGTAAAACCTATTTCAAGCTTGGAACACTGGTTTGGCTCAGGAAGATGTTCTGAAATGACCAGTTGTCACAAATCACCCAAAGGAGTTTGCTAAATACGTGAGGAAAATACGATACTGCAGTTTTAATAGTTGAATTAAAGTTTAACCCTCTCTATCTTAGTTAAAGGATGTTGTGTTGTCGCCCCTGTCGGTCAGTCACTTGGTTTGTTTGTTGGTTTATTGATTAGTTGGTTTGTTTGGCTTGTTTGTTTGTTTGTGGATTTGTTGGTTCAAGGGGCAGATCCAGGATTTTTCAACAGTTCCATATTCTGAACAATTTCCCCAGGGAATGCATAGTTCCAGATGAGGAGGGGCTCTACTGAGGACCATTCTACTTTATCAATGTTTTAATAATAAAAAGTAAAATGTAACTAAAATGAGGAACAAAGTCATCAACAAACCCAAAAGTGTCAACATGTATTATACAACTCAAATCAAATCAAAGTTTTAATCCAGGTGTCATCGTAAAGTGCTGCTCCTGTTACCGGAATGTGGAAAAGCTTGATAACCCTCCACCTTCTTCATACTTTGAAACACACCCAGCTCTGTTTTTTCTCCATTTGTTTCCTCGTCCTCTTCCCTTCACGTCACAACTTGGAGATGAACCAACATGTGGTGATGTGCCCGAGCTGACAGGAGCTCACAGTTACACTTCTAACACAGTGCGACTCAGACAGTCATTATCACTGAGAGGGGAAATGATGCAGAGATTAAAAAACTAAAATCAGGCATCTGTAGGAGGCTCTTCTCTAATATGACACAGTTTGTCTATGTTTTCAAATGTAACTGAAATTGAGGAACAAAGTCATCAACAAAACCAGAGTTGTTTACCAATTCTTTTTTGTAAAGTGCTGCTCCTCTTACTGGAATCTGGAAAAGCTTGATAAGCCTCCGTCTTCGTACACACCCAGTTCTATTCTGTCCATATATTTCCTCATTCTCTTCCCATCACATGTACATTTCAAAGTTGGGTGGAACCAACAAGGCGACAACAAGTTTGTCGTGTTGCTTCAGTGTTTCACGTCGTCACCTCACGGACAGACGGTCCTGGGTCGTACAGTTTCAATCCAGACTGGATCCAAACTTCTTGACACCAAATTTGTCCGAGGTTTAACCCACAAAACAAATTTTGCTGCTTGAAGAGGTTTTGTAGTTTCTGCAGAGTTCAAACAGTAAACGGTAAAAACACTCAGGATCAGGTTCCTGACGACTGGGATCGATTCTTTGCTCCGTCACAGACAAACTTCATCAACTGTTTCAGAACAGAAAGAACTTTGGTGTCACTTGTATTATATAGAAACAGTTTGAGCAGTTTATCCTTTTCTTTGATAGAAGCTGAACAGTTGTTGACATGGTTCCTTTGCTCTTTGTCGTTGTTCTTCTTCAGAACTCCATTAACTTCACTGTGAGTCTGTATCATCTCTGGCTGCATGTGCTGTTGTCACAGCTCAGCTCAACACTGAGGGGACAGAGCTTTAGAAACAAGAGTCTGAGACTCTGAAACAACCTGAGGAAATATAGCAGGCTGAGTCAGAAGCTTCCTTTGAATCCAAACTTCAAACCGGCTGTTATCGGACCACGATTTGATCTCATTCTAGTTTTTAAAGTGTGGTCACGATTACATTTCTGTCACCTGCAGTGTTTTTATACTTTGACTCTTTCATACGTGTGTTTTAATGTATTGTAGCGGTCGGTGAGCCGGTCGCTCTGATTGGACAGCATGTTGCAAAGGCTCATGGGACTGTTATGTGTTAGGCGATGTTTAGCCGTTTTGACTGATATTTGGTTGATGGTTAGACTTGGTTCATGTGGGTTTTGTGTGTTTGCTTTTGTTGGGTGGTAATGTGTTTATTTAGGTTCACTTGTGCAACCACCATGACTGTGAAATGTAGTGTCTGTGATGGGGTCGAGTCACTGTTCATATGAGAATGTTAATGTTAAGTGTAAATAAACCATTCAACTTGCTGTCGTGCGGTGAATGGGACGTAAGTCAAGAGCTTTGAAGAGAGTTCCCTTTGCAGCCTTTACATTCTCACACGCACTGTGTGTGTCGGAAGTGGGATGGAGAAAGAAATCAAAGAATGAGAAGAGGCCATTCAGCTGAACTTTTCCTTGGTTCAAAACTTGGCACAGACCCAAATGGCTTCGGAGACATTGTCCTACACTACCTTATGGTTCCAGTGCACCACCGCTCTATCGCCCCCTAGAGGAGAGGAGGACTGCCCCTGCTCGCACACTGCTGCACGCACCTGATGGTGAGCCATCACAATGCTATAATGCTGCTCCTGCTAAAGAACCTCCATCGCTGATGATCCCCCTAAGCCTGTCACACCTTGCTGCTACACCTAAGTCACCAGCAAAGCTGCCCAAGTACAACGGGTTGAAACCGCTAGAACCGTACCTCTCCCAAGTTCGACTAGCAGCATCGCACAGCTGCTGGGGCAACAAAGAGGCTGCCACACACTTGGCCCTGGCATTGGAAGAAAAGGCATTACAAGTGCTGCTTGACCTCCCCCCAGCAGAACAGCCGGACCTCCATGGCCTGATCAAAGTACTACAGAGGTGATTCGGGGAGGTGGCCCCTCACCGATCAGAGCAGAGAGCAACTGGCCAGCCTCCACCATCAGGTGGGAGAGGGCCTGGGTGCTTTCGCCGCAGATGTGCAGGTGTATGCCCATCATGGTTACCCCCAATTTGATGCCACTGCCCAAGAGGAGCTGGCCAGCATGTCCGCCTTGCCATGCCCCGTTCTCTTGGCGAGGCCCTTCATGAAGCTGAATGAGCAGAAGGGGTGCTCTCCACACAGTCTACCCAGCAGAGAGCCCCATCTCCCAGACTAAAGGTCAGGGCAGCCATCAGTGCCACTGAAGAGGAAGAGCCTGAGGAGATCTGTCAAGTCCGGCCTCAAACGTTGCAGTCCGGGTTGGAGACCAGGAGCTGAAGAGTGAGCTCTGGCTTGCCAAAATCCAAGACCCGTGCATCATCGGCCTTGACTTACTTACCCGCTGGAGAGCTCGGGTTGATGTGTCAGGGAAACCCATAACCCTCGGCAAAGAGACTGCCACTCCAGTCTGGTCAAAAGAGAAAAAACCTGTCAAGAGACCATCAACCAATCCCTCAAGCAGCCACTGCACAGCAGGCATCGAGTTCCTGTACCCCGCTGGCCACCATCAGCCCTGCAAAACCACAACCTGCTTCAACTTCAATCACACAGCTTGCCGTCGATCCCCCACCTGAAACAGCCATGGCCAATCAGAACTTATGGCAGCTCAGCAGTGATGGCCTCGACCCCCAACAGCGCCACCAGTTATAATGCCTTCTAAATGACTACATGGACATCTTCAATGTTAGAGACGAAGACTGCAGGCCGACTGGGCTGGTCCAGCACAGTATCAAACAAGCCTTTCATAGTGGACACTGATGCCAGTAATGTGGGGATCGGGGCTGTCCTTTCGCAGGAGGGAGGAGATGGGGAGCGCGCTGTGGCCCACTTCAGTCGTGCACTGAGTCGGGCAGAGAGGAACTACTGTGTCACCCGTCGCGAGTTGTAATTTTCTTCTACTAAATGCTGCAAAAACTTCAGAAGCTGGGCAACAACTATGCACTTCCAAGTCTATTAGTTAGGGACATTTAAGCGTAGTTTAAACATTTAAATGTTTAAACGTTCCATTCCGACGTTCTTCAAAACTTTCTCAATGAACCTCTCTGGAGGAAAGACAGAGGTAAAATCATCGAGTCAGACAGAGACAAGAAAAACAACAGCAGCATTGGTTGTCTGATAAAATCCTGAAACAACATGTTGACAAACAAAACACCGGGTCCATTTTGTTTCCAACAAACCCCATGTCTAACCAGGAATGACATTTCCTGAAAAGAGCAAACATGTATATTTCACAGGATTGTATACAATGATAAATGTGTGAATTGTGTCGCTAGTAGAGATGAACCTCGAGAGAAGTAACATCTGAAACTGCTTCTCTCGGCCTTACTGAGTCTTACACTGAGTTTCAGCTCGTTGTTTCTGGTTCACTCGCACAGAAAGTTGTGTATTGTTACAACTTTTAGTTCACAACAATTTATTGATGCTGTCACATAAGATTATAGTTAAAATAAAAGGTGCATTGCATCAGGATTTATGGTGTGAAGCTGTAGTAGGGACATTGTGAACGTTTAAATGGTCATTATTTCTGTAGCGCTTTTCTAGACTTGACGACCACTCAAAGCTCTTTACAGTACAATATGGTCATCCACCCATTCACACACACAGCAGCGTGTATACAGAGGAAAATACGATACTGCAGTTTTAATAGTTGAATTAAAGTTTAACCCTCTCTATCATAGTTAAAGGATGTTGTGTTTTCGCCCCTGTCGGTCAGTCACTTGGTTTGTTTGTTGGTTTATTGATTAGTTGGTTGGTTTGGCTTGTTTGTTTGTTTGTGGATTTGTTGGTTCAAGGGGCAGATCCAGGATTTTTCAACAGTTCGATATTTTGAACAATTTCCCCAGGGAATGCATAGTTCCAGATGAGGAGGGGCTCTACTGAGGACCATTCTACTTTATCAATGTTTTAACTAATAAAAAGTAAAATGTAAATAAAATGAGGAACAAAGTCATCAACAAACCCAGAGTTGTTTACCAATTTTTTTTTGTAAAGTGCTGCTCTTACTGGAATCTGCAGAAGCTTGATAAGCCTCCGTCTTCGTACACACCCAGTTCTATTTGGTAAAGTGCTGCTCCTCTTACTGGAATCTGCAAAAGCTTGATAAGCCTCCGTCTTCGTACACACCCAGTTCTATTCTGTCCATATATTTCCTCATTCTCTTCCCATCACATGTATATTTAAAGGATGGGTGGAACCAACAAGGCTGAAGTGTCAGAGCTGACAGACCTCATTCACTGCAGAGACACAGACCGGAGCTCAAACTAACACAGTGAAACTCATCTGTCATTGGTCATCGTCACTGAGGAATGAAATGGCGCAGCAAGAAAATCAACTGGAGAAGGAAAGATTCTGCTGTTCGATCTGTCAGGATCCACTGAAGGATCCGGTGACTACTGGCTGTGGACACAGCTACTGTAAGAGCTGTATTAACACCCACTGGGACAATGAGGAGGAGACAGGAAGCTACAGCTGCCCTCAGTGTAGACAGACCTTCACACCGAGGCCTGTCCTGGGAAAAGCACCATGAGCTGATTTAGTGGA
>VCHM03000664.1:0-10021 GCA_006182925.3 Reinhardtius hippoglossoides
TCTTCATATATATTATTTCCTGGAGAAACTCACCCAGCTGATTGGCTACAACTTTTTCTAGTATTTTAGACAGGAAGGGGAGATTAGATATAGGTCTGTAATTTGCTAAACCTCTGGGTCTAAGGTGGGTTTTTTTAAGAAGGGTTTGATTACAGCTATTTTAAAAGACTGTGGTACATATCCTGATGATAATGACAGATTTATTGTGTTTAGTAACGAACTATCAATTAGGGGCAGAATTTCTTTAAGTAATTTTGTAGGAATGGGATCTAAGATACAAGTTGTTGGTTTAGAACCTGAGATTAGTTTGGTCAGCTGATCAAGGGTGGATCAGAGAGAAGCTGTCTAAATAATTGGTAGGATTCTCAGCCGTTTCTGAGATTTCTGTTCTTGGTAGGGTATTAGTGCCAATTGAGGGCAGGAGATGGTTGATTTTATTTCTAATAGTTAGAATTTTATCATTAAAGAAATTCATAAAGATATTGCTATTTAGGGATCAAGGAATACTGGGTTCGGTGGAGGTGTGACTCTCTGTCAGCCTGGCTACAGTGCTGAAGAGAAACCTGGGGTTGTTTTTATTCTCTTCTATTAGTTTTGAGTAGTAGGCAGCTCTTGCTTTGTGGAGGGCCTTCTTATATGCTTAACACTACTCTTCCAGTCTAGGAGATATTCAATACGGTTGCTGGAGCGCCACCTCCTTTCTAGTTTTCTTGATACTTGTTTTAACTCGTGTCTTGGAATTATACCACGGAGCTAATTTATTATGTTTTACACATTTCTTTTTTAGAGGCGCTATTGAGTCTAATGTTAATCGTAATGAGTTTACAGAGCTATCGACGAGATGGTCAATCTCAGTGGAGCTCGGGTTTTTAATGAATTTGTTGTTTATATCGACGGATAATACGGGTTTAAATGTAATATGAATTATTTCCTTAAATTTAGCTACAGCACTATCAGGTAAATATCTAGAAAATGAGTTTATTATTAGTGGCATATATTCTGATAGTGAAAAATCAAAGGTTATTAAATTATGGTCGAATAGAATTGGATTGTGCGGAAGTACCGTTAGATGTTCAATTTTGACACCGTATGATAATATAAGGTCAAGTGTGTGGTTAAAACAATGAGTAAGTTGGTGTACACACTGACTGAAACCAATTGAGTCTAATATCGAAATAAATGCTACGCTAAGGCTATCTTATTATTATCAACATGAATATTAAAGTCACCAACAATAATAATTTTATCGGCCTCTAGGACGAGGTTTGATAAAAACTCAGGGAATTCCGTTAAAAATTCAGTATAAGCCCCAGGGGTACGGTAAACTACAGCAAATATGATTGGCTGTTGGTGTTTCTTGGATGGGTGTGGAAGACTAAGAACAAGACATTCAAATGAGTTGTAGCTTAGTTTAGGTTTAGGATTAATTGATAGACTGGAGTTAAAAATAGCAGCAACTCCACCTCCTCGACCAAATTCTCTGGGAACGTGTGTATTTACATGACTGGGGGGAGTAGATTCATTTAGACTGACATATTCATCAGGATGCAGCCACGTCTCAGTGAGGGACAATAAATCTATTTTGTTATCTGAGACTAGTTCATCAACTAAAATAGCCTTAGATGATAATGATCTTATGTTTAAAAGACGACATTTAAAGGTCTTTGTTTCCTGAGTTGTTGCAGAGGTTGTGTTAATTTGTATTAGATTTTTGTGTGGAATTCTCCCTCTGTCATTGTTTGATTTAACTAATTTAATGGGACGGTGGACAGACACAATCTCTATCGGTTTGTGGTTGTGTGACTGGTCCAGAGGGAGCGCAGAGAAGTGTGTAGGACTGCAGCTCTGCTTCCTGGTCCCAACTCTGGGTTGTCATTTAATAGACTGAGTAATATTCCTAGATAAGAGAGATGCCCCATCCCAAGTGGGATGAACGCCGTCTCTCCTAAGAAGACCAGGTTTCCTCCAAAACGTTTGCCAATTATCTACAAAGCCCACACCGTTTACAGGACACCACCTCGACAGCCAGCGGTTAAAAGACAACATGCGGCTAAACATGTCATACCTAAGAAGCAATTTAAGAGAGAAGAAAACCAGAACAGACAGGAGACCCTGCAGGGACTAAAAACACAAGTTAACTTACAATCATAGCTCGGGACATGGCATCGGCCACCGTATTTTCAGTTCCTTTTACATGTCGTATATCTAAATGAAATGGCTGTAGGAAAAGACACCAACGCATACGCCTTTGATTTGGGTTTTGGAGTGAGTGGAGAAAGGTTAGGGGATTATGATCCGTGTACACCACTAAAGGTCTTACTCCACCCCCCACATAAACCTCAAAGTGTTTCAATTCCCAGATGAGTGCCAGTGCCTCCTTTTCAATAATTGAGTAGTTTAACTGGTGTGAATTGAACTTTTTAGAAAAGAAACTCACCGGGCAGCCAACGCCGCTTTCATTAGCCTGCATCAATACAGCACCAGCTCCCACCTTACTATCATCAGTATACAGCGAGAACGGCTGGTCCATTGCGGGGCTGCAAGGACAGGGGCAGAACACAACGTCTTGGCAGACTCGAAAGCTTCCTGACAAGCAAGAGACCACTCAAACTTAACCTTTGGGCTAAGAAGAGAAGTGAGTGGGGCAACCACTGTGGAAAAATCTTTACAAAACCCACGATAGTACCCCAACATACCCAAAACGAGAGAGTTCTTTCTTGGTTGTCGGAACAGGAAACTGATCAACTGTCAATGCTTTTGCTCTTACTGGCGCACCTGCCCTTGGCCAACTACCTTTCCCAGGTACATTACTGTTGCCTTAGCAAACCCACATTTTGCCAGATTAATGGTCAGACGAGCCCAGGTCAGACGGTCAAACAGTGCCCGAATGCGCTGAAGATGATTCTCCCATGTGTCACTGTAAATCACCACGTCATCCAAATACACAGCGCAGCCTACCAATCCTGACACCACCTTGTTCATTAGGCGCTGTTGGGATCGAGCTCAGACAAAGAACAATGGCGAGGCCTTTAAGAGCCTGCATGAAGTTTTTGTAGTTTCCATGAGATACAACCTAAGGTGGCTAACCGCTGCCCGAGTTTAAACTCTGGCCTTCTATTGACTGAGAGCCAACAGACCCCACAGCCCTCCCCTGGGGGGAGGCCGGAAATCTTTCAGGTAATTAATACTGAAAATCCCTTTAATTCATTGCTCATTTCCCGGTACTGAAGATTCGAACACAACCTCTCCAGGTTACTCCAGAACGATCTCAGCGCCAAAAGGAAGCAACCCATCCGCGCGTTTGTATAAGGGCCAGAGAACTTAGCCTGGAAAGAGCCAACTAAAGGCAGAAGTGCCAGAACTTGATCCCCAGTACTAAATTCCAAGCGTTCCGCACGCCGATCATACAGACTCTTCATTTTATTTTGAATTGCCTGTAAGTTCTCTCTCGCCATTTTATTAGCCTGATAAAGCCGCAGCTTGAAACCATTTACATGATCTATTAAGTTTTTGGGGGCCTCCTTGGCTTGCCAGTCACTGTGCAGGGAGGCTAAAGGGCCTCTCACTGTGTGACCAAAGACCAGGTCATTGGGACTAAAACCCAAGCTCTCTTGGGACACCTCCCTGGCAGCTAACATCAGCCAAGGTAATCCCTCCTCCCAGTCACGGTCCAACTCAATGCAATAAGCACGGAGTAGGGACTTCAACGTTTGATGAAACCTTTCTAGAGCTCCCTGGCTCTGGGCATGGTATGCGCTGGACTGAGAATGTTCGACATTTAACTGGTTCAGCACTTCTGCAAACAACTTTGAAGTGAAGTTAGACCCTTGATCGTATTGAATAATTTTTGGGATACCAAAAATAGACATAAACTGTGTCAGAGCCTTCAAAACAGACTTGGTAGTAATGTTTCTGAGGGGATAGGCAGCCGGATAGCGTGTAGCCTGACACATCACTGTGAACAAAAAGTGACTACCAACTTTGGATCGTGGCAAGATACCAACGCAGTCAATGATCAGATGCTCAAATGGTTGTTCAGCAGCTGGAATGGGATACAGAGGGGCAGGCTTAATTATCTGATTTGGTTTTCCAGTCAATTGACATACATGGCAAGTTTTTATGAAAGCAGAAATGTCTCTTTTCAAAAGAGGCCAGTAAAAATGTCTCCTAACTCTATCATAGGTTTTTCTTACCCCTAAATGACCTGCAACGCCATCATGAGCAGTCTGAAGTACAGTGAGTCTTACACTAGAGGGCAGAACAATTTGTAAAGTTTCATCCCCCATAAAACATTCCCCCTGGGGAACCCATTTTCTCACCAACAGGCCGTCTTGGAGAAAATAACTATGGGCTGCACTCTCCACCTCATCATCAGGAAGAAGCTGGTTGTACAGAGCATGAAGTGTTGGGTCATCTTTTTGCTCTTTCACAAGGTCACTGCAAGACACAGGCAAGGGGAAAGCAGGGACAAAAGATACGGACTCTCTTTTCTTATCGGAATGTTCAAAACAGGAATCCCCACTGGCACGGCTCGTAGCGCGTGTCACTGCACAGGTGGGAAGTACCACCGAAGGGGTTTTGGGGGACTCAGAATTTCCTACCTGGGAGGATATAGTGTCCACTGGCACATCAGGCCACACCCGACTGCCAGCCAGGTAATTTCCTAAGATGACCTGCACTCCCCCCATAGGCAAAGAAGGACGCACTCCCATGATCACATCACCTTGCACCAGATTTGACACTAGTGTCAGTTTATGCTGAGGAGCAGAGAAGACCGTCAAACCCATCCCTCTGACCTCAACACTGGAACCAGTGTCTGTCTCAGGAGAGAATGGCAACACAGATTCCACAATAAATGGACACTCATTTCGCCAGTGACCCTTTCCATGACAGTAATTACAGACGCGATTTGGGTCCAGCTTTCCCCGTAAACCATGCTCTGCTTTACCTGAAAACCTTTCTGTCCCTTCTGACCAAAACTTACCGGAGTTAGCTCTAACAATGCCCTCTCGGGAGCCAGAATCTCCACGACCACGGTTCTCACCAAAAAAAAACTTTATGGGTCAGGACAAACTCATCTGCCAATCTAGCAGCATCTGTAACTCTGCTTATTTGCTTTTCCTGAATGTAGGTAACAACATGGTCAGGCAAAGTATTTTTGAACTGTTCAAGCAAGATTAGTTCTTGAAGATCCTCCATAGTATTAACCTGAGAAGCAGCACACCAGCGATTAAAGTGAGTGGATAACTCGCGAGCAAACTCAGTGTGAGACTGCTTCTCTTTTCTGAGTAATCTGAATCGCTGCCGATAAGCTTCCGGTACCAATTCATATGTCCTAAGTACCGCAGCTTTAACCAACTGGTAGCTACCACTATCAGTAACACTCAAGGCTGAGAAAGCCTCCTGGGCCTTGCCACATTGAAGCAATAGGGTACGCTCCGCGTCCGACCAATTTCGTGCCTCTGCTAAACGTTCAAACAACACAAAGAAAATGTCAGGGTCCCTTTCATTAAACTTAGGAACGAACCGTAAATTGACAGCAACATCAAATGACGGAATATGAGGAACAAACGAATCTGACTCTCCAAACTTCTGTGGCTTAGCCTGAAGCTTTCCTTCACTTATAAGCTTCAACTTATATCGCTCCAACTCTAACTGTTGTCTTGCCTGAACATGGGCTAGTTCAGCCTCCCGAAGATGGGCATCTTGTCTTAACTTTTCTAACGCCAGGGTATTTTGATGTTCCTGTTGCCGTTGATCAGTTTCCTGTTGCCGTTGTAGCAAGATAAGCTCTTTTTGTTGCTCAAATGTAAACCCAAGTCCAGTCAAAAAGGAACCATTTTGGACATAACTGGCCCAGTTACCCTGGGGTAGGCTACATCTGAAACACTATCCATTTCTTCCGGTGCTTTTAAACTCCCCACTGAGACAGGCAGAACCTCTTTCTCCACTAATTTGTGCTTCAATGTGGCCAACAATTCATCTTTATTTAACTTTTTTGGAAGTTCAACATCGTAATGCTCAGCTACTTTCACGAGCTGATCTTTTTTGTAAGAGTTTAGCAACTCATCGCTTGGTGACTGAACAAAGTCATCAATGGAAGCCATTTCACCAGTTCCCCTGCCACCTAGAGGCACTTATCAAACAAGCAATTACTACAAACTAATACAAAGTGTTCCACTACTAACTAACAGGGTGACAGGCTGCTTTAAATAAGGAACCCCATCCCTCTGACTAGCTGCCTAACCAGTTCTAGCTGAGTAACTCATCCCTAGACTTCATGCAGGTTAGTGGCAGGATAGATGAAGCACAAAGCCCAGTAACCCGGTTAACCTTCAGCACGCTGAAAATCACCTAGTCAGTCATGGTAGTGACCCCGAGCAACTGCTCTAACCACTTACTGCACAAAAACAACAAACTAAAACAAAAAAAGGATCAATGAGAGACAACTAGTGCCCCTCATTGCTTATGCCTAACAGGAAATAAGGGTTCCAAACAACTTAGCAGCCCTTACCTCTGCCAGCAGTTTCAGGAAACTACAATTTAACCAAACATCTGTGTGGAAAAACTCCCTTTAACAAAAGTTACATTTACCACTTTACAATACTAATCCTTTCAAATCTCAGACGAGCCCCCATTTGTTACCACCTGGCTCAAGGCTGGCAACAAAAAGGGAGATCACACACAGATCGACCTTTCAAAAGTAGTTTATTCAACTGAACTCAAACATCATATTCCTAACTAGTGAGGTGTGTAAGTATGAAGGGCATCAGTGGTGTCAGAAGTGTGTGGATGAGTGAGAATGTCGTGTGATGCGTGTTTGTTAGTGCAGAAAACCAAACAAAGGATCCAGGTTCAGGCTGGTGCAGCAGGCCCTGCTGAGAGAGAGAGAGAGAGAGAGAGAGAGACACTCCCAGAAGAGCAGACTTATGTGCATTCTGGGAAGGCCCACCCAGATGGGCAGGTAGGTGGCTGTAGCTCCACCCACCAGCACAGAGCAAGGCACACCGGCAGGCAGAATGAGAGGGTCGTCACAATACATACTTTTTAAAATTGTATTAGAAAATATATTGGAAAACCGGAGCACCCGGAGAAAACCTAGTGACAGACTTTCTGTGAAAGTGGACGGCTCTAAGTACAGGTTTTCAAAAAGAATACCAACATCTCAGGATGAAAAGGCAGAGCCGTACACGTAGAAGACACCAATGAAGCTGTCCAGAGAGCTTTTCATCATAAGGGCCAACGCTGGTGTCGATGTGGTGAAAACACTTGATCACCGCAGCAGAATGAATATAGTAGAATTAATGTCATGTTTTTCTCAAAGAGCTAATAGCTAAAATGACCATTCCAAATATAGCTCCTATTCCTAATAGTCCACAAGTCCCACCCATAATAAGGAAATTGGACTTGAAACTGCTATGTTAGTCATGCTTACGCTTTCCTGAATTATTCCTGAGATGTTTTCTAAAGCAATCCACAATTAAGGCCTTCACAGCTGGTATTTCAAAATGTATCATGTGTTTCAACTGGTTGTGCATCTTTCCGTACAGTTCATCATACACTTTAGTAGCCACTTTCTTGCTGCTCACATTTGGGAAAACGTCTAAGTCGTCCAAAATATGATAAAGACAAAATGTCGTTCGAAATCACCTAAAAAGTAAGTTTTTTATGTCTTCCAAAATATGTAACAAATACATCTGCAAGGGCTGCTCACTTGTCTATTGCACTACGTGTGCGTCCTAATATGGGGTGGGCTATGTGAGGGGGCCAATGTTAGGATTTTAATAATATAATTAGACACTATAGCCCCGAAATGGATCGATTTTACGCACAACATGTTTGTACCTTAGCAGAAGGAATTAATGTGTGTGTGTCTGTGAAGATGGCAATAAAACTGAACTCTAAACAAATGCAGTATGTTAGGCAGGGGTGGGGGCAGGGGCAGTTTGGGCTGAATATGGGGAATGTGTGGCCTTGGTTAGTGTGTGTCGCAGTTCAGTCTTGCAGTTCAGTCTTGCACCTGTCTGATAATGCCTGCTTGAGAAGACTGTACATCTGTGGCATACAATACACTGTACTTTAACTTGTTCTCATTCCTAACTTACTATATTACAGCCTAAACTCCATTAGCTTTATTCAAACATCACATATACATGAAGGCCCTTTTCTTAAAAAGCTGTGACGTACCCTTAGAAAGAATTCAAGCAGCAGCCACTAGGGTCTGAAGGACAGGCTTGTTTTAAAACACCAAACCAAACTGTTAGAAATGTGAAGATTGTCCCAGCCAATTCAAGGCTTGTTTTAAAACACCAAACCAAACTGTTAGAAATGTGAAGATTTTCCCAGCAACTGTCAAAGGAGGGGCGAACCTGGGAGCGGCTCCTCATCATTGGTGGATTCCAGTGCCAAGAGGCTGGGACCATGCCTGTGCTACTAACCACGTGACTCCCCCTCGCCATTGACCAATGAAGTTTGACCTACTATTATAATTATTGCACCCGCCGTCCGTTCGGGGCGACTCTTGACTCCCCCGTGCTATTAGAGAGCCGAGGCTGTGTATTGAGTGCCCATAGCTATGTGCACATAGTTATGCTGTACCTTTTTCATTGCTTCTGAATAAATACTTGTTGAACCAATGTCTTCTCATATTTCGGGATAAAAAAACACGACACCAACAGCCGGGGGAAGCAAGGGACAACACAAGGGTTAAAAAGTCAGTTTGTAGGTCGTCCAAAATAGGAAAAAAAAATGAAAAGTCAAAATGACGTTCGAAATCAACTAAAAAGTCAGTTTTGTATGTCGTCCAAAATGTGATAAAAAAGTCATACGCCTGTATGTCGTTCGAAATCACCTAAAAACTCATAGTTTTGTATGCCGTCCAAAATATGATACAAAAATCATACATACAGATGTGCTGGTTGACAAACCGGCTTGACTGCTGCTGCTGCTGCTTCTCCCTCTCCTCCCCCATCCTCTGCCTCTTGGTCTTCTCCTGCTGGCAGAACCTCTCTGAGGAGTTGGGGGATGGGGCTCCTCTCTGAGGAAACTGTCCCGCTGCTCCACTCTATGTGGCCTTGCTGACTGGGCGCGAAGCATCAAGTATCAACAAAGGGGCACACACACCTCCCCCACATCAAAGGGACACACACATACACACACACACACACACACACACAGTGAAACAAAGGGGCACACACACACACACACATACAGTAATTTATAAGTTATATATTATAATAAAATACTTACTTGTCGAGAGTAATGTCTCCAGAAAATGGCCTCTGCCTCGGAGTCAAACAACATTTCGCTCTCTTCGTCTGATATTTCGTCCCCAGACTTGTCGCTATCACGCCGAAGACACAATTCCAGGGCTTCTTTGGTCGAGTAATTTGTTTTCTCCAAACGTTTCGCCATTGTTTACCTTTTGGCCTTTTTTTACGCACGGACGCACGAGAAACTGGTACCAGCTGTTCGTCTTTACGCAGTGACTCTCTCGTTGTGGCTTTAAATTTACCCCTGAAGCAGCATATCTGCGTGTATGAAATTTCATTGGCTATACGAAGTGCCAGTCATCAGAAACAATCGGTTGCAATTGGCTCAGTCTTTACACGACAGAAGAGGGGCAGGCACTGTCCTTCAACGAGGTCTCTCGTTGGCTATTGTGGACAGGACATGCCAGCTCCTATTGGGTCAAGTGAGCTGTCAATCTAAAGTTCAGAGTGCAGCCTTCATTTTGAAATCAAGATATTGGCTATGTTTACATGCTAACAGGAGTTATGAGGAAAATACAATCAATAATTACACATAGCTGCCGGCTAGTTGAAATGATGCAACCAGCAGTCTGTGGGTATTTATTGATGTAATAATGTGTTTTGGACTAAATATGTTACTGGATTGGATCGTCTGGACCTTTGGCAATGTAACAAGACCGTTTTGTTGGAATGTTATCGATCAATGTGGATACGATGAGGCTTCTTAGGTGAGTGACCTCGATTTGTTATTTTTTTGTTGGTGGTCTGAC
>VCHM03000665.1:0-10017 GCA_006182925.3 Reinhardtius hippoglossoides
TTTTCTGATGGTGAGTAAACTCCCTGCTCTTTCATCATTCTTCCAAATATGACATTTTGAGAATGATATGTCACTATTGCATGAATAAAGTAGTGTTTTGACTGTCAAAAGTCATTTGAATGTTCGCTGTCTTCCTTCAGTGATGATGTGTGACTTCCATATGCTTTTTTCTTTGATGGTGAGTCTTTCCTGCTCTTTCCAAGATCTTTCTCCTTTGAAGCAGCAGCAACAGCGCCCTCTGCTGGTTGCAAAGAACGATTCGAAAAAGCTTACAGCACCTGGTATTCCCAGGCGGTCTCCCATCCAAGTACTAACCAGGCCCGACCTGCTTAGCTTCCGAGATCAGACGAGATCGGGCGTGTTCAGGGTGGTATGGCCGTAAGCGAAGGACTCAACCCACAATACCTTAATTATACATGTGAACACCACCATCATCAATACTATTGTTGCTTTGTGACCATTGAAACTTAGTTTCTATTGATATTTCATTTTAAGATAAAAGAAGCCCAAGGTGAAATTTTGTCATAATACTGCAAGAAAAAAATCATTAAAATTTTCATAATTTCTTTCAGCAATAATATCCGGGTTTCATGTACTGTTTATTTTTCTGATGGTGAGTAAACTCCCTGCTCTTTCATCTTCTCTCCAAATATGACATTTTGAGAATGATGTCACTATTGCATGAATAAAGTAGTGTTTTGACTGTCAAAAGTCATTTGAATGTTCGCTCTCTTCCTTCAGTGATGATGTGTGACTTCCATATGCTTTTTTCTTTTGATGGTGAGTCGTTCCTGCTCTTTCCAAGATTTTTCCTTTGAAGCAGAAGCAACAGCGCCCTCTGCTGGTTGCAAAGTACATTAGAAAAAGCTTAAGCACCTGGTATTCCCAGGCAGTCTCCCATCCAAGTACTAACCAGGCCCGACCCTGCTTAGCTTCCGAGATCAGACGAGATCGGGCGTGTTCAGGATGGTATGGCCGTAAGCGAAGGACTCAACCCACAATACCTTATTTATACATGTGAACCACCACCATCATCAATACTATTGTTGCTTTGTGACCATTGAAACTTGGTTTCTATTGTTATTTCATTTTCAGGAAAAAGAAGCCCAAGGTGAAATTTTGTTATAATACTGCAAGAAAAAAATCTTACAATTTTCAAATTTCCTTCAGCAATAATATCCGGGTTTCATGTATGTTATTTTTCTGATGGTGAGTAAACTCCCTGCTCTTTCATCTTCTCTCCAAATATGACATTTTGAGAATGATATGTACCAATGCATGAATAAAGTAGTGTTTTGACTGTCAAAAGTCATTTGAATGTTCCTCTCTTCCTTCAGTGATGATGTGTGACTTCCATATGCTTTTTTTCTTTGATGGTGAGTCTTTCCTGCTCTTTCCAAGACGTTTCTCCTTTGAAGCAGAGCAACAGCGCCCTCTGCTGGTTGCAAAGAACATTGAAAAAGCTTAAGCACCTGGTATTCCCAGGCAGTCTCCCATCCAATACTAACCAGGCCCGACCCTGCTTAGCTTCCGAGATCAGACGAGATCGGGGTGTTTTTTTTTCTTTTATTATCAAAAATATATTGTATTTACATTAATTTAATATACATTAGGTTTTCCCATACTTCGTTACATTTGTCTGTCTCGTTCAGGGCCTTAACATTTTACATACATATAGCATTCTACGCTCTGTGATTACAGGCAAACACACAAAATAAACAGAATAGAAGCCCAAACCACATCAAAAGATATATCCCTTTTAACCAAAATTCATTCTCACCTCATTCACATCTCCCCTTGCTGTTTCTATAAAAGTACTGCCGTCCACAAATCCGCTTTGAAACTCCTCTTCTCCGATGAAGCTCCATGTCAGTCTCACGTCTCTTTCTGTCAAGTTTTTGAAAACATTCCATACATTGCATTTTTCCCTCCCCTCATAATGGGCAATGTTTCGTCTTAGTTTTACAGCATATCTGGCATGGCTCAGCACATAGTTCAGGAGGTTTACATTGCATCCTTTCTTTTTTTCCTTCACACCAAACAGCCAGTTTCTTCCATTGCATCCTCACCACATAGTCCCCTTTCCAGCAATTATTTATTAACTTTCTTATTTTTTCAAAGTATTCCCTGAGTTCCCCGCATTCTACAAACTCATGCATGCATGTTTCCACTCCCACACCACATACATCACATTCCTTTCCCACATCCTGATCAAACTTGCTTATTATTAAGTTGTTGTATATCCTATTGTGCCTTAGCATGAAATCAAAGTTTTCACATTCACTCGTGTTCCACTTCACTCTCAGATTCATCCATATTTCCCTTACATCCATGTCATCCATTACTTTGGCCCACACTTTCTCTGCCGCCGGTCTCCTCAGTTCCTTCCCTCTCATACATTTATATATCACTCTTGTTTTTACATTCATCAGACTCACCTTGCACTCTCCTTCACCAACATACATATCTATTTCCTCTCCTTCTCTCACCACGTTCTCTCTCACAATCATTTCCATCCATTCTTTGGGCATTGCTTTCTTTATTTTCTCTATTACCCCTTCTGCTGTACCCAGCCATATTTCATCCCCATTCCTTCTTACTTCATCTACAATAACCTGTGCCCTCATGAAGCCTGGTATGTACTCATACACCATGTCCCTCACCTTTCTTATCCCTGCTCTCCATATTACTCTATTAAAAATAGTTTCCCCCTCTACCGTGATTTTGTCAGGACCAGGGTTGCCACCTCCTTTTGTGTTCTGTTTTCCCTTCCCACACTGGAGCTGGGAGGGGCCTCCTGTGGGACACCGGCGCAGCTGACCTGCATCTTGTCATCAACTCCACCTCAGTCTATAAGACCTCAGCTCATCTCCCCTGTCGTCGCCAGATCGTCCGTTCACCAGTGTGTTTAGCTACGCACCTTCCGGCTGTTCGACTAATTTAACTCTGGCCTCACCCTTCCTGGACTTTGGATCCCCACTGCCTGCCGCCACCACCCCAGCTCCAGCTTTATACAATAAACCTTTGTTCTACCATCTACCTTCTGGTGTCGTGCTCTGCACTTTTGGGTCTGCTTAAATCAAATCGTAACAGATTTTTGGATTTAAAAACACTGGTTGTTCCCATACTTGTTTCACATTCTTGCATTCATACTTCACGCCTCGTACAAACTCTCCCCACGCTCCAAGCATCTCTTTGTAATATTCAGTCACTCCGTTTATCATATCTTTTTATCAGTTCCATATACACTCCACTCTCACCACACCCTCCACTTTTGTTAATTGCTTCTCTCATAAACACCTTCCACACATAATCACTCTTATTCTTTAAATATCTCACCATCATTTTCACCCTTAGTGCTTTTTTTCCCTCTAGATTGACCAATTTCAGTCCCGTCTTCATACTCATTCTCTAGAACTTCCCTTGCTATTCTAACTCCCTTCCCATCCCACAAAAAATTGCTTACCATTCCCTCCACTTCTTTCATCACTTTCACAGGCACATCCATCACATTCATCACATATACCAGCTTGCTCATTATTAATGCATTTACTACAATTACTTTTCCTTTTAGCTTCAATCCTCTTTTCTTCCAAAATCCTAACGTCTTCCTAATACTGTTATTTATCACTTCATACTGTCTATCTCTCCCTTCTTTCTCCTCAATCCCTAAATTCACTCCTAGCACCTTAATATACCCTATGTTTTCCTTCAGTTTTATCCCTTCCCTCCCTTCTCTGCTTTCTCCTATATACATAATTTCTGATTTCCCTATATTTATTTTAGCTCCTGATGCCCTACCGTACAGTTCTACACTTTCTAATACCTCTACTACACTTTCTTTGTCACTGTCGTATCATCTGCATATTGGTATAGTGTGCTCACCTGTCCACCCGGTAGCTCTATGCCCTTAATCCTTTTATTTTGCAAAATAAGTGCCGCTAAAGGCTCTGCTGACAAGGAGTACAGCAGAGCCGATAGCGGACATCCCTGCCTTACTGATCTCTCTAATCTAAATTCCTCTGTACTATCCCATTAATTTTAATCTTACTGGCTGCTCTTTCATACATTCTCCTTATCCATCCTATCATCCTGCCTCCAAATCCCACCTTCTCTAATACTTTATACAAATATCCGTGATCTACTCTATCAAAAGCTTTATTGAGATCTAAACTCGCTACTATCCCTTTATTGTTCCCCTTCATGTGTGTTATTGTGTCTCTAATACTGCTTATTGTGTCTGCTATGTCTCTCCCTGGTATACTATATGCTTGTGTGCTTCCCACCACCGTCCCTATTACTCCCTTTATCCTGTTCGCTAACACCTTCGCTAATATTTTATAGTCACCATTTAACATTGTGAGTGGCCTGTAGTTTTCTAATTTGTCCCTACTCCCTTTCTTGTAAATAATGCTAACTAGCCCTACTGTCATACTTTGCTGCATTTCTCCCTTCTCTTCTATCCATCTAAATAATCTATCCAACACTGGTACTAGTTCTCCTTTAAATTCTATATAAAATTCTCCTATTATTCCATCTATCCCTGGACTTTTATTTCTGCCTAACCCATCTATAGCTTTCTCTATCTCTCCCTTACTTATCTCTCCTTCGCACATCTCTCTGTCATCCTCACTCAGTCTTGCTTCCATCTGTCTATTACCTGCCTGCTACTCTCAGTATCTACCTCTTCTTTCTTAAATAGCTCTCTATAGAATTCCTCTACTCTTTCCACTATCCCTACAATGTCAGTTATTGTTTCCCCTCCCTTGCCCTCCACTTGTTCGAAATAATTGCTCTTCTGCCTTGTCTTTTCTAGCCCTAAGAAATACCCTGTACATTTTTCACCCTCTATTACATCTCTCGCCTTACTTCTAATGATTGCTCCCTTACACTTTCCCTGCTCTATCTCCTTCAGTTCATCTTTCTTCCTTATATATTCCTCTGTCATAATCACCCCCTTCCCCCTGCTTTCTTTCCCTCATCTATCTCCTCTTTTAGCCTTTTTTCCTTCTCTCTCTCTATCTTTCCCCTGTTTCTACTGTGTTTTTTACTCATGGCCCTTATCCCCTCTTTCACCTTTTCCAACCACCTCCCTATATCCTCCTCATACATTCTCTCATCCATCTCCCACCTTATATACTCTCTCACTTTTTTTTATATTTCTCGTCATTCAGCAACTCCCCATTCAGACACCACACTCCCCCCCTCTTCTCTTTGTTTCTCGCCCTATTGTAAACTTTAACACCTTGTGATCACTAAGAGTTGTGATTTTGTATTCTATATCATTTATCCTTTCTGCTATGCCCTTTGTGCTCAATACTAAGTCAATCCTACTCTGCTTTAATTCTCCCTTCACCACTTGTACCCTTGAAAACTCTCTCCCCTCTGGATTCCTTTCTCTCCATACATCACTCAGTCCTTTCATACTTTTTAGCTTTTCTAATACCTGTCTTGTTGAGTCATTTTTAAAACACATGTTATCTCCCACATCCAATTTCCCACACCACACATTAAAGTCTCCGACTATCATACAGTTCTCATCACACATTTTTCCATTTTCTCAAACATCACCTTTCTTTCTTTCTCTTCATTCTCTGCATGCACATTCAACAGTTTTATTTCTTCATCCATGTATTTAAATTTGATCCCTATCATCCTCCCGTCTCCCTCATCATCACACTGCCTCACATTCTCTATCCCCCCTCTTTTTGTTAGTATCGCTACTCCCCTGGCATTCCCATCACCGTTGTTCGCATACACATCCCCTATCCATTCTTTCTCCACTTCTCTCATTCGTCTTTCATCCCAGTGTGTTTCCTGTAGACATATTATGTCACATTTACTCATCTCATATATCTGTTGTCTCTTCCTTTTGTTAAGCCCCCTAGCATTTATTGATATTATGTTATTAGATTATTTGTTTTGTTTTTATTCTTGCTCTTACTTTTCTTATTTATCCTCATGTGCCTCTCAGTGTTCTGTCTTTTCCTTATTTGCATTATTTTTTCCGTTAATTCCATATCTGTTTCTGATCCTACCGTCTGACGCGTGGGACTCCTCGCCCGTCTCTGGGAGTTGCTCCGCTCGGCACCTTCCTCCTCTCCCCCGTCTCGTCATCCCCTCGCCTTCTCTCCTCCTTTATCTCCAGGCCTGCATTCTCCGCTCCTTCTCTCCTTCCTTCTGTCTTCTCCTTCGTCATCACCGCCCGCTCCTTCCCTCCTCTCCGCATACCTGCGTCCACCTCCGCGTCGCTTCCTCGCCGTCTCTCCTCCCTTGTCGTCAGGTCTCCTTTCTCCTCTCTGTCTCTCTCCCCTTCTGTCGTCTCCTTCTCCTCCGTCTCCTCGCCCGACGCTCGCTCTCCTCTCTGTATGCCTGCGTCCACCTTCACAGTCTCCTCCGTTCCTTTCTCTTTTTTCCTCCCGTCGTCCCGCTGCACCTCTCCCGTACCTGTCGTACTTACTATTTCAGCCACGCCTCCCTCCTCCGCACTCTCCATATCCTCTGTCTCTGTCCACACTGATTCCGCTCTCACTTCCCTCTTGGCTCTCTTCCACCTCCTCACTCTTCTCTTCCTCTGCTTCGCTCTTGTTGCATCTACATTCCTCTATCAGATTCTCGCACAGTCCGCATCTCTTCCTTCCCTTGCTGCACTCTCTCGCAAAGTGGCCCTGAATTCCACATTTGTGACACTGGAATTCAGGGCACTCTCTCATTATATGACCCGGCTGGATGCACATCCTGCAAACTTTGACCTGTTTATCATGGATCACCCGAAAGCATTCTGCCCCCAGTGCTGTGTTGAATTTGGCTGAGTATGGCAGTGACTGTACCTGGTCATTAAACCTTACTTTTAAAAACCTTGTTCCATCTGCCACGTTTGTTCCCGGCCACATCCTTCTTTTAATCAGGGATGCAGCCGAGACACCCCAGCATTGCAGCTTCTCGTGGATCTCTCTGTCTTCAATATAAAAGGCAGATTCAAAAACGAGACCACCAGCTCATCGTTCACCAGTTCTCTTGCGTGCACCCTCGTCTCTCCAATTTTAAACCCCTCCATAAGCCTGTCCTTCCCCCTTGGGTGACTCATTGTCATTTCGTATCTCCGATCTGCTATGTATCTACAAGCCAATAGCCCTCCGCACAGCTCACGTACGCACCTCATCAATTCCATCGTCGTCGTCCCACACTGTCCTTCCATTTCCACCATCACAGTTAGTTTCCTCTCGCTCCTCTCCGTGTTTATGCAGCTTTTTATCTGCATCGTGTGGCTTATTCTCCCGTTATCCCCTCCGTTGAGGACAACGTCTCTATTAACCCTGTCCTTGTTTACCTCCGCCATCCCGCGGGTGCACAGAGACCCCCGTGCAGTGCGTCACTGCCACGGGGGGGACACACACAATATAAACAAAACAATCACAACTCTTATCGTCCGGTTGGATGTACATATAAATAGAAGTAAGAAAGTTTAGGTGAAAAGGGTCCTTAGCAGTCACCTGTGGCGCTCTGCTTCCTTGTTTCTGTCGCGCTACTATGACGTCACTCCGTGGTGCGTTCAGGGCTTGATCAGGCGGTATGGCTGTAAGCGAAGGACTCAACCCAGTCTTTCCTGCTCTTTCCAAGATCTTTATCCTTTGAAGCAGCAGCAACAGCGCCCTCTGCTGGTTGCAAAGAACATTCGAAAAAGCTTACAGCACCTGGTATTCCCAGGCGGTCTCCCATCCAAGTACTAACCAGGCCCGACCCTGCACCACATCCTCCACCCTGACTCTCAACACCGGTGCCCCCCAGGGCTGCGTGCTCAGTCCTCTCCTTTACTCCCTGTTCACGCATGACTGCGTGGCCACACACAGCTCCAACACCATCGTCAAGTTTGCTGATGACACGACCGTCATAGGCCTGATCACCGGCGACGATGAGAAGGCCTACAGAGAGGAGGTCAGAGCCCTGACATCTTGGTGCCAGGACAACAACCTCCATCTCAACGTCGGCAAGACAAAGGAGCTGATTGTGGACTACAGGAAGAGAAAAGGAGTAGAACACGCCCTCCTCTCCATCAACGGGACTACGGTGGAGCGAGTCAGCAGCTTCAGGTTCCTCGGGGTCCACATCAGCGATGACCTGACGTGGACCCACCACACAGACTCCATCAGGAAGACGGCCAGACAGCGGCTCTTCTTCCTCCGCAGGCTGCGGAGGCTCAACATGGATGCCAGGATTCTCTGCAATTTCTACAGGTGCACCATAGAGAGTATCCTGACTGGCTGCATCACCGCCTGGTACGGCAGCTGCACCGCCCTTAACCGCAAGGCTTTGCAGAGGGTGGTGAAGTCTGCCCAGCACATCACCAGGACGGAGCTGCCATCCATGGAGGACCTCTACACCCAGCGGTGTAGGAAGAAGGTCAACCGGATCATTAAAGACCCTTATCACCCCAGCCATAAACTTTTCTGCCTGCTGCCGTCTGGCCGACGGTACCGCAGCATCCGGGCCCGCACCACAAGGCTCAGAGACAGTTTCATCCCCCAGGCCATAAGACTTTTAAACTCCTCCAATCAGTCATAACTCTGCACCTTAGCATATTTGCACTATGCATATTTGCACTATTGCACACATTTGCACTATTGTTTTTCTTTTTTTCTTTAGGTGTGTATATATATATATATATTTTAGATATGTATATTTTATTTTAAATTTTGATTGAGCATTATTGTTATAGGAGAGCCTGAGACCCAAGCATTTCATTGCAAGCGACTGCTTAATGTTATCGTTGTGCATATGACAATAAACTCTTGAATCTTGAATCTTGAATCTTGAATCTTAGCTTCCGAGATCAGACGAGATCGGGCGTGTTCAGGGTGGTATGGCCGTAAGCGAAGGACTCAACCCACAATACCTTATTTATACATGTGAACCACCACCATCATCAATACTATTGTTGCTTTGTGACCATTGAAACTTGGTTTCTATTGTTATTTGAATTTAAGGAAAAAGAAGCCCAAGGTGAAATTTTGTCATAATACTGCAAGAAAAAATCATTACAATTTTCATTAATTTCCTTCAGCAATAATATCCGGGTTTCATGTACTGTTTCTTTTTGAGATGGTGAGTAAACTCCCTGCTCTTTCATCTTCTCTCCAAATATGACATTTTGAGAATGATATGTCACTATTGCATGAATAAAGTAGTGTTTTGACTGTCAAAAGTCATTTGAATGTTCGCTCTCTTCCTTCAGTGATGATGTGTGACTTCCATATGCTTTTTTTCTTTGATGGTGAGTCTTTCCTGCTCTTTCCAAGATCTTTCTCCTTTGAAGCAGCAGCAACAGCGCCCTCTGCTGGTTGCAAAGAACATTCGAAAAGGCTTACAGCACCTGGTATTCCCAGGCGGTCTCCCATCCAAGTACTAACCAGGCCCGACCCTCTTAGCTTCCGAGATCAGACGAGATCGGGCGTGTTCAGGGTGGTATGGCCGTAAGCGAAGGACTCAACCCACAATACCTTATTTATACATGTGAACACCACCATCATCAATACTATTGTTGCTTTGTGACCATTGAAACTTGGTTTCTATTGTTATTTATTTTCAGGAAAAAGAAGCCCAAGGTGAAATTTTGTCATAATACTGCAGAAAAAAATCATTACAATTTTCATTAATTCCTTCAGCAATAATATCCGGGTTTCATGTACTGTTTCTTTTTCTGATGGTGAGTAAACTCCCTGCTCTTTCATCCTTCTCTCCAAATATGACATTTGAGAATGATATGTCACATTGCATGAATAAAGTAGTGTTTTGACTGTCAAAAGTCATTTGAATGTTCGCTCTCTTCCTTCAGTGATGATGTGTGACTTCCATATGCTTTTTTTCTTTGATGGTGAGTCTTTCCTGCTCTTTCCAAGATCTTTCTCCTTTGAAGCAGCAGCAACAGCGCCCTCTGCTGGTTGCAAAGGACATTCGAAAAGGCTTACAGCACCTGGTATTCCCAGGCGGTCTCCCATCCAAGTACTAACCAGGCCCGAC
>VCHM03000376.1:0-16651 GCA_006182925.3 Reinhardtius hippoglossoides
AGAATTGACGAAATCCCTGCAAGGTGAAGTGAGAAGATTGTTAGGTCAACGGATGCTCCGGCGTGGGCCAGATTACCAGCTAGTGGTGGATAAACGGTTCACCCCGTACCTGCCCCAGCTTCAACACCTGAAGAGGCTAAGAGGAGAAGAAAGGATGGGGGAAGAAGTCAGAAACTCATGTTATTTATTCGAGGGAAAGCCATATCTGGGGCTCCAATTATTAGTGGAATAAGCCAGTTTCCGAAACCCCCGATCATAATGGGTATTACCATAAAAAAGATTATTACAAAGGCGTGTGCGGTGACGATTACGTTATAAATTTGGTCGTCTCCAAGGAGAGCCCCAGGTTGGCTTAGTTCTGCCCGAATAAGCAGACTTAGGCCTGTTCCCACTATACCGGCTCAGGCACCAAATACGAGATAGAGGGTGCCGATGTCTTTGTGATTGGTCGAGAAAAATCAACGTGTGATTGCCACAGGTAGGATGGCTGAGTTAAGCGGTGGATTGTAGACCCATAGACAGAGGTGCAAGCCCTCTTCTTATCAAGCTCTGGGGTGTTACATGTTAGATTGCAAATCTAAAGAAGCAGGCTAATCGCCTGCCGGGGCTTTCTCCCGCTTTTTACTCGGTAAATCAAGCGGGAGAAAGTAGATAGATGCTCGCTGGATTGGGCGCTTAGCTGTTAACTAAGATTTTGTAGGATCAAGGCCTTCCTATCTAGAAAGGTTTTAGCTTAATTAAAGTGTCTGCTTTGCATGCAGAAGATGTGGGATAATAGCCCGCAAGTCTTAACAGGGACTGAGAGATTTTCACTCACGCTGATGGCTTTGAAGGCCATTGGTCTAAGTGCTAGCCTAAGTCCCTTAAGCTATGAGTAGCGCTACAGCAGCAGGGGCTAGTGGGAGAAGAAGGGTGGTTGCTGCAGTGGACATGGCGAGGGGAAGCGTAAATTGGGGAGAATAGAACCGTCATGGGGTAACGCCGACGAGGTTGTTAGGGAACATTGTCAGGGTTATCGCGTACGAGAGGCGCAAGTAGAAGTAAAGGCTTAAGAGGGCAGTTAATGCGGCGAGGGTAGCAAGGGCTGGGAGGTCTTGCTTAGTCAGCTCTTGAAGAATAAATCATTTGGGTATGAAGCCGGTAAGGGGAGGGAGGCCACCAAGGGACAATAAGACTAGGGGTGCTAGGGCTGTGAGGGCAGGGGTTTTTGTTCATGAGATTGCGAGGGCATTGACAGTGGTAGCCTTGTTTACTTTAAAGATTAGGAATGCTGAAAAAGTCATAGTAAAATACGTGAGTAGGGCAAGGAGGGCGAGGAGGGGTGAAAATTGAATGATTAGTATTATTCAGCCAAGATGGGCAATCGAGGAGTAGGCGAGGACTTTACGTAATTGAGTTTGATTGAGACCACCTCATCCCCCAACGAGGGTGGATAGCAAGCCAATAATGATTAGAGGCGTAGGGTTTGTTGCTTGAATTTGTAGTAATAGGGCAAAGGGTGCAAGTTTTTGTCAAGTCGAGAGGATAAGTCCGGTGGTGAGGTCTAGTCCTTGAAGTACTTCTGGAAGTCAAGAGTGTATTGGTGCTAGTCCAATTTTTAGTGCTAGGGCAATAACAATTATTGTTGTGGGGAGGGGGTGTGTTATTTGTTGGATGTCTCATTGGCCTGTTAGTCATGCGTTGGTGGTACTTGCAAACAAGAGGGTAGCGGCTGCTGTGGCTTGTGCGAGAAAGTATTTAGTAGTAGCTTCGACTGCTCGGGGGTGATGATGTTGGGCTATTAGCGGAATAATGGCTAGTGTATTAATTTCGAGGCCTATTCAAGCGAGGAGTCAGTGTGAGCTTGCAAACGTAAGTGTTGTTCCTAGGCCCAAACCAAATATAAGAGTGGTCAAGATGTAGGGGTTCATTAGTAAAGGAAGGATTTGAACCTACATGGTTGGGGTATGGGCCCAAGAGCTTGTTTAGCTGACCTTACTAGGAAGTGGTGTAGAGGAAGCACGAAGAGTTTTGATCTCTTCAGGTTGGGTTCGATCCCCTTCTTTCTAAGGAGTTGGGGGGATTTTAACCCCCATAATTCACTCTATCAAAGTGGCCCTTTAAATTCAGGCACAGCTCCTGCGTTTATAGTTGTGGTGGGAGACCAGCGAATGCAATAGGGAGCGCTAAGTGTCAAATAACTAGTGCTAAAGTCAGTGGAAGAAAGTTCTTTCAAATGAGGTGCATAAGTTGGTCGTAACGGAATCGCGGGTACGAAGCTCGGACTCACAGAAAAACAATTGAGAGAAGGGCTGCTTTAGTTATAATATTAATGCTAGTTAATTCTGGGATAGAGGGAATGTGGGAGGCGCCCAAAAATAATGTTGCGGACAGGGTATTTATTAGGAGGATATTTGAGTATTCGGCTAAAAAGAACAAAGCGAAGGGTCCTCCTGCGTATTCTACGTTGAAGCCTGAAACAAGTTCAGATTCCCCTTCTGTTAGGTCGAAGGGTGCACGGTTTGTTTCGGCAAGAGTGGAGATGTATCATATGGCAGCGAGGGGTCAGGCGGGTACAACTAGTCAGATGGCCTCTTGGGCCGTGTTAAAGGTCTGAAGTGTAAATCCTCCGGTAAAGATGATGATGTTAAGGAGGATGAGTCCTAGGCTAACTTCGTAAGAAATTGTTTGTGCAACAGCCCGCAGTGCTCCTACTAAAGCGTATTTTGAATTGGATGCTCAACCAGACCCAAGAATAGAGTATACTGCAAGGCTAGATAGTGCTAGAATAAAAAGGATACCCAGGTTAAGGTCCACAACAGGGTACGGGAAAGGCATCGGGGCTCAAAGGGTTAGGGCCAGTGTGAGTGCGAGTATAGGGGCCAGGAGGAACAGAACGGGGGATGCGGTGGAAGGCCGAACGGGTTCCTTAATAAAGAGTTTTACGCCGTCAGCAATGGGTTGAAGGAGGCCGTAAGGCCCTACGATGTTAGGCCCTTTTCGGAGTTGTATGTAGCCTAGGACTTTCCGTTCAAGGAGGGTGAGGAATGCTACGGCTAGCAATACAGGTACAATAAAGGTTAGGGGGTTAATAATATGGGTAATGAGAGTTGAAATCATAGTTAAGGAGAGGATTTGAACCTCTGTGGAAAGGGCTTAGGTCTTTTGCATTAGCCGGGCTCTGCCACCCCAACTTGCTGTTATCTCCAGCAAAAGGGTTATGCCCTTTTGCCTAGTTTAGATTTTTTCATTAGGTGGGGGTGAGGCGTACTTTTAGCATGGGCCCCTTCTTTTCGGTCCTTTCGTACTAGAAAAGATCATGTCATAGATAGAAACTGACCTGGATTACTCCGGTCTGAACTCAGATCACGTAGGACTTTAATCGTTGAACAAACGAACCCTTAATAGCGGCTGCACCATTAGGATGTCCTGATCCAACATCGAGGTCGTAAACCCCCTTGTCGATATGGGCTCTAAAAGGGGATTGCGCTGTTATCCCTAGGGTAACTTGGTTCGTTGATCGGTTTTACCGGATCAGTTTGGTCAGAATTTCTGCTGGTTAGAGCTGTTGCTCTGGCTTGCGGGAGAAGAAGTAACTTAGGGGTGTGCTCCCTTTCCACGTGGGGGTTTTGTATTCCCCATGGTCGCCCCAACCGAAGACATCAAGGCAGGTTCCACTTAGTTCAGGCCCTTAGTTGGGGATATTTGACATGGTCCACCTGTGTGTCTAAAGCTCCATAGGGTCTTCTCGTCTTATGGTTTAATCCCCGCTTCTGCACGGGGAGATCAATTTCATTGACCGGGGGAAGGAGACAGTTAAGCCCTCGTTATGCCATTCATACAGGTCTTCATTTAAAAGACAAGTGATTACGCTACCTTTGCACGGTCAAAATACCGCGGCCGTTGAACTATATGGTCACTGGGCAGGCGGGACCTCTTATACTGTGGTTATGCAAGAGGCGATGTTTTTGGTAAACAGGCGAGGCTTGGGGTATGTTTGCCGAGTTCCTTCTCCCCCCTTCGGTCTTTCCTTTTGGGCACACCAGTGTGGGGTTAACGGGTTATCATTGGATGTTTTTCTGGCCTGAATTTGTGGTAGTTTCCAATACCCTCTTTGATTGGGGCCGTTAAGATTCGGTGGGGGGTCCGTTCCGATTTACACATGTGCAAGGAGAGGGTGGTTATACCCTCTTATTACTCATATTAGCATAGTCGTTCCTATGTGATGCATAGGAGGGCCTGTTAAATGTGGGGGATTAAGATAGGGTTATCGGTATAACGGGAGGGCTTCATGTTTGAGCTTTAACGCTTTCTGTTAAGGTGGCTGCTTTTAGGCCCACTAAAACATCTGTCCTTATTTTATTATGATCTTTATCCTACTGAGAAAGTTGTGTCTTGTATCAAAGGGGCTGTACCCCCTTTGACTAACACCCCTGGTTCCTCATTGCATCTGAAGGGTTAATAAAGTGCATGAGTGGAGAACCCAGGGGGCTGAACTTCTATTCAATTCACAGGCAACCAGCTATAACTGAGTTCGGTAGGTTTGTCACCTCTACTCAAAGCTCTTCCCACTCTTTTGCCACAGAGACGGGTTTGCCCTATAAATAGGCTGTCTTGGAGTAGCTCACTCAGTTTCGGGGTTACAAACTTTAGGTTCTCTTTGCTTGAAAGTGCTAGCTAAATCATGATGCAAAAGGTACGAGCTTTAAGCTCTGCTTTCTTAAGCTTTACTGGGCTTTTTCATCTCTCTTTCAGCTTTCCCTTGCGGTACTTTTTCTATTGCTCCAAATTTCCTTTTTTATCGCCTGGACTTAGGGGGGAGAATGGTTTAGCTACGTGGGTGTTTCGTGCTTTAGGGGTTATAAATGGGGGTTTGTTGTGTTAAGGGGTTGGGCTAGCTAATAGGCGTCAGGGT
The DNA here is from genome assembly GCA_006182925.3 of Reinhardtius hippoglossoides. Lineage (NCBI taxonomy): Eukaryota > Metazoa > Chordata > Actinopteri > Pleuronectiformes > Pleuronectidae > Reinhardtius > Reinhardtius hippoglossoides. Next base: position 4,895 of record VCHM03000376.1, read on the forward strand.
GGTCCGACTTGCACGGGCGTCTTCTCGGTGTAAGTGAGATGCTGTAATCTAACTTAGCTACACTCTGATTTTTCCAAGCGCACCTTCCGGTACACTTACCATGTTACGACTTTCCTCCCCTTCGCGGGTTGTTGGGTTTTAATTAGTTTAGTTCAGGGGGCTTGGGGAGGGTGACGGGCGGTGTGTGCGCGCTTTAGGGCCAGTTTCAGCGGGACGCTCTATTTCCTGCTTACTGCTAAATCCTCCTTCAGTTGCATGTTTCAATGCAACATTCGTGTTTGCTATGTTTAGCAAATGTAGCCCATTTCTTCCCCCCTCATTCACTACACCTCGACCTGACGTTTTGGGCTGTGCCAATTTTGCTTACTGTAAAGCCTTCACAGGGTAAGCTGACGACGGTGGTATATAGGCGGATAAAACAAGAGAGGGTGAGGTTTAACGGGGGTTATCGGTTCTAGAACAGGCTCCTCTAGGTGGATGTTAAGCACCGCCAAGTCCTTTGGGTTTTAAACTGACGTTCATAATTCCCGGGCGGATATGGAGTGTATAGTGCAATCGATGTTTAGGGCTAAGCATAGTGGGGTATCTAATCCCAGTTTGTTTCTTAGCTTTCGTGGGTTCAGGATGAGTAGAGCTACTTTCGTAATTGGGTTTCATACTTTCGGGTGCGTATAACAGCTCTGAAAGCGTTCGGCTCTAGTTTAGTAAATCCCCTAACCACTCTTTACGCCGTTGTTTGTCAACTTGGGCCTCTCGTATAACCGCGGTGGCTGGCACGAGTTTTACCGGCCCTCTTAACCTTAACTAAGTCAAGTTTTCACTTATGGCTTAATATTTATCACTGCTGAGTTCCCTTGAGGGTGTGGCTAAGCAAGGCGTCGTGGGCTAGCGGGGCTTGTGCCTGATACCAGCTCCTAGTTCCCAAGCAGGGAGTTGTGGGCATTCTCACAGGGGGGCGGATACTTGCATGTGTAAGTTTAGTTAAAGTCGACAGTAAAGTCAGGACCAAGCCTTTGTGCCCCCGGGGCTTTCTAGGGCCCATCTTAACATCTTCAGTGTTATGCTTTAATTAAGCTACGTTAGCAGTTAAATATCTGTTACACCAAAAGGTGTTTCCCTAGTCTTGTCAAGTTTTAGGATAATAGAAGGTTGGTTTAAGGGCTTGTCGGTTAAAAAAAGATAGTTTTTGAATGGAGAGCAAAGTCTTCTCGGTTTTTGTTTTGTGCCCTTCGTAGTTGGGATGATGCTAGGAATACTTGAAATAATCTAAACAGTAGTTTTTTGATCATGAAGAAGATGACACGGCGTTACAGGTCCCAGTCATTTTAGGGTTGAAAAGTACCATTATTAAAATAACTGGTGGGCTTATCTTTGGTCAGGGGTATTTTAGGGTTGAAAAGTACCATTATTAAAATAACTGGTGGGCTTATCTTTGGTCAGGGGTATTTTAGGGTTGAAAAGTACCATTATTAAAATAACTGGTGGGCTTATCTTTGGTCAGGGGTATTTTAGGGCTGAAAAGTACCATTATTAAAATAACTGGTGGGCTTATCTTTGGTCAGGGGTATTTTAGGGTTGAAAAGTACCATTATTAAAATAACTGGTGGGCTTATCTTTGGTCAGGGGTATTTTAGGGTTGAAAAGTACCATTATTAAAATAACTGGTGGGCTTATCTTTGGTCAGGGTATTTTAGGGTTGAAAAGTACCATTATTAAAATAACTGGTGGGCTTATCTTTGGTCAGGGGTATTTTAGGGTTGAAAAGTACCATTATTAAAATAACTGGTGGGCTTATCTTTGGTCAGGGGTATTTTAGGGTTGAAAAGTACCATTATTAAAATAACTGGTGGGCTTATCTTTGGTCAGGGGTATTTTAGGGTTGAAAAGTACCATTATTAAAATAACTGGTGGGCTTATCTTTGGTCAGGGGTATTTTAGGGTTGAAAAGTACCATTATTAAAATAACTGGTGGGCTTATCTTTGGTCAGGGGTATTTTAGGGTTGAAAAGTACCATTATTAAAATAACTGGTGGGCTTATCTTTGGTCAGGGGTATTTTAGGGTTGAAAAGTAGGTTGAAAAGTAATTGCCTTTTCTAAGCTACCAGAGGTTTGTCCTGTTTCCGGGGGGTTTTCAGGGGTCTTAGCAACTTCAGGAGTTTAGGGGGGTAGGGGGGTTTTACGCGAAAAAAAGGGGGTATCCTGGGGATGATAGAAGAAAGGAGCACATTCTTATGCACATGATATCCCTTTATGTTATCCTTCTAATAAAGACTTATAACATGGATACTATGTACGCCGAGTGCAAGAAAAGTGCTCACCCTTTAAACGTCTCTGTTGGCTGGATGCACTCTGAAATGTCAAGTGAAAGGAAAAAAAAAAAGAGAACCCCTTACCCGCTGGAGTGAACGCCCGGCTTGGTGGGTAACGAGTCGTATGTATTATCAACATTAACTTATGTAAGTGTCGATGAAAGTGTGAGGGATAATATCAATCAATGGCCCTGAAGTAGGAACCAAATGCCAGGAATAGTTCACCGAGTGAAACCCCCACAATTTTTGTCCCTCACCCTCAATAAGAGTTATCATTAAGGGATCACCGGTTGGTAGGCTCTTATTGGGTTGGTTTTTTAAGTGAGTGAAATTTTGAGTCTTGGTATAACTTGACCGGTGAGTGTTGTGTTCGGTCTTAAATGTCGGCTGGTCCTGGAATTTCACATATGTAACGTGAATGTGAAGTCAGGGTTTTAGTAATTTCTTAGTTAAAAATGGTGATGAATGAGTGCTATATTACTATGTTAGGTGATTATACATGTATGTCCTAGTACATCACATAAAATGGTTACTATAAATATATGGTGTTAATACATACATGTATATAAAAATCCTTTGCTTTACATATATTATGCCGCAAAGAATAGTTTAATGCTAGAATCCTAGCTTTGGGAGTTAGGGGTAGGAGTTGAAATCTCCTTTCTTTGAGCAGTAGGGAGGATTTTAACCTCCGACGGCCAGTTTACAAGACTGGGGCTCTGTGCGCTGAGCTACTAGTGCATTTTCATCCAAGGACTTTATTCTCTAGTAAACCTGCTGTTGGGATCAGGACTAGAAAGAGGGCGAAGTAAAGGAGTGATGCTACTTGTCCAATGATAACGAAGGGGTGTTCTACGGGCATTCCTCCAATTCAAGTTAGAATTATAACGTCTGCTACCAGAGACCAGAACAAAAATTGCGTTAGAGGGCGAAATATTAGGCTGCGTTGTTTAGAGGTGTGAAGGAAGGGGACGAGCATGAGAACTAAGATCGAAAATAAAAGGGCAAGAACGCCTCCAAGTTTGTTTGGGATGGACCGGAGAATAGCGTAAGCAAAGAGGAAGTATCACTCTGGTTTAATGTGTGGGGGTGTGACAAGTGGATTTGCGGGGGTAAAGTTATCTGGGTCTCCTAAAAGATTAGGAGAAAACAAAGCGAGGGATGCTAATGCAGTGAGGAGCACTGCAAAACCTAAGAGGTCTTTGTAAGTGAAGTAAGGGTGGAAGGGAACCTTGTCTGAGTCTGAGTTTAAGCCGGTGGGATTATTTGAGCCAGTTTCGTGAAGAAATAGTAGATGGATTACTGTTGCGGCGGCGATGATGAAGGGGAAAAGGAAGTGGAAGGCAAAGAACCGGGTAAGGGTAGCATTGTCTACAGAAAAACCACCTCAAATCCATTGGACTAGGGTGTTGCCGACATAGGGGACGGCGGATAGGAGGTTGGTGATAACGGTTGCACCTCAAAACGACATTTGTCCTCAAGGGAGGACGTATCCGACGAAGGCCGTTATTATTACGAGGAGGAGGAGGACGACTCCAATAGTTCATGTTTCTTTATAGAGGTATGAGCCATAGTAGAGCCCTCGGCCGATGTGTAGGTAGATGCAAATGAAAAAGAATGATGCGCCGTTGGCATGAATGCTTCGGATAAGTCAGCCGTAGTTGACGTCCCGGCAGATGTGAGCCACGGAGGTGAAGGCAGTAGCAATATCTGATGTATAGTGTATGGCTAGAAACAAGCCGGTAGCAATTTGGGTTACTAAACAGAGTCCTAGAAGAGACCCAAAGTTTCACCAAACGGAGATATTAGAGGGGGCTGGGAGGTCAACTAAAGCATCGTTTGCGATTTTTAGAAGAGGGTGGGATTTACGTAGACTGGCCATTAGGGTTCTTGTAGTTGAATAACAACGGTGGTTTTTCAAGCCATTAGTCCTGGTTAAAGTCCTGGCAGGAATTATGACTTTTGCTATATATTTAGTTTTATTTTCTCTCGTGTTAGGGTTAGTTGCAGTTGCTTCTAATCCATCTCCTTATTTCGCTGCTTTGGGTTTGGTTGTAGTAGCTGGGATGGGGTGTGGTATATTAGTTGGGCATGGGGGGCCTTTTTTGTCACTAGTTTTGTTCTTAATTTACTTGGGTGGGATGCTAGTTGTATTTGCATACTCCGCAGCGTTAGCTGCTGAGCCGTATCCGGAGAGCTGGGGTAGTTGGTCGGTAATGGTTTATGGGGTAGTTTATACAGGAGGGGTAATGTTAGTTTCTGGGCTGTTCTGAGGGGGGTGATACGAGTCGTCTTGGGTCCTAGCAGATGAGTTGGCGGAGTTCTCCGTGTTTCGGGGGGATATTGGAGGTGTAGCTTTAATATATTCTTCTGGGGGGTGGTTATTAATTATTAGTGCGTGGGTATTGCTTTTAACTTTGTTTGTGGTTCTCGAGTTGACTCGGGGTATAAGTCGAGGGGCGTTGCGGGCAGTTTAGGCGATGAATAGTGGGATTATAAGGGCTAGTGTTAGGAGAAAAAGGGTGAGATATGTCTTGATTACTCCTCGCTGAATGTTACTTGTAGAAGAGATCAGGGGTCGGTTAGAGGACTCGATGGCTTTGGGGCCGATTTTTTCTAGCCAGGTTTGATCTACTGTTTGGTTGGCAACGTTTTGGCCTAGGAAGAAGAGTAATTTAGGGGCTAGGCGGTGCATTACTCCGGGGAAGAAGCCTAGCAAGGTGGAGAAGTGGTGTACGTGTGTGTCGGGTATTGATTTATATTGCTTATTAGTTAGCATGGCGAGTTCCATAGCAACAAGTAGGCCAAGGATTGTTACTGCAAGAGCAGCTAGTTTAAGGAGAGGGGGTATAGATATAACAGGGGTTTTTAGGGGTGTAATGTTAGAAGTAATTAGTAAGCCTGCAACGATGCTTCCTCATGCTAATCGCTTAAGTGGGTTAATCACTGCTGGGTTGTTTTCGTTGATGGGGGAGAGGGGATTAAACCGGGGGTGACCCATGGGCACAAAAAATACTACTCGAAAGCTGTAAATTGCTGTGAAAGAGGTGGCTAGGAGGGTTAAAGTTAGGGCTCAGGCGTTTAGGTGGGATGTGTTTAGTGCTTCGATGATAGCATCTTTAGAGAAGAAGCCAGCTAAGAAGGGGGTCCCTGTAAGGGCAAGACTGCCAATAGTTAGGCAAGAGGATGTAAAAGGTGCAAGGTGGTGTATGCCTCCTATTTTTCGGATGTCTTGTTCGTCATTAAGACTATGAATAATAGATCCGGAGCATAAAAATAGCATGGCCTTGAAGAAAGCGTGTGTGCAAATGTGAAGAAACGCTAGTTGTGGTTGGTTTAGTCCAATGGTTACCATCATAAGTCCAAGCTGGCTTGATGTGGAGAATGCGACGATTTTTTTAATATCATTTTGTGTGAGGGCACAGGTTGCAGTAAACAGTGTTGTAAGGGCCCCGAGGCACAGGCAGGTTGTGAGGGCAGTTTGGTTGTTTTCCAGGAGGGGGCTCATTCGGACTAGCAGGAAAATGCCGGCAACGACTATAGTGCTAGAATGAAGTAGGGCAGAGACCGGTGTAGGACCCTCCATAGCGGAGGGTAGTCAGGGGTGAAGACCAAATTGAGCCGACTTGCCGGTTGCTGCGATGATGAGCCCGAGGAGAGGATAAGTTAAGTCTATGTCTTTGGAGGTTACAAAGATTTGTTGCATTTCCCAGGAGTTTAGGTTTGCTGCTATTCAAGCCATGGCGAAGATAAGACCGATGTCCCCAACCCGGTTGTAAAGTACTGCTTGAAGTGCTGCAGTGTTAGCATCCGCCCGTCCGAACCACCACCCGATAAGGAGGAACGATATGATCCCCACACCCTCTCAACCGATGAATAGTTGAAACATATTGTTTGCGGTTACGAGAACGATTATGGCAATCAGAAATGTCAGTAGATACTTGAAGAAGCGGTTTATGTTTGGGTCTGCATGCATGTATCATAATGCAAATTCTAGGATGGACCAAGTTACGTAGAGGGCAATGGGGGTAAAAATAATTGAGTAGAAGTCAAATTTTAGGCTAATGTTGATGTCGAAGGAGTTAGTATTTATTCAGGTTCAGTTAGTAACGATTGTCTCGGCACCCTCATTAAGAAATAGGGTCAGGGGTAACAGACTAACAAAGAAAGCTATTTTTACAGCTGTTTTAACATGGGTAGAAGCCCACTGAGGTTCTTGGGGCGTGGGTCGTATTGTGGTGACTAGGGGATAGGCTAGCAATGCAAAGATTGTGATCAGGCTTGACGAAATCATTAGGGAGGTGGGGTGCATAGCTGCTACTTGGATTTGCACCAAGAGTTTTTGGTTCCTAAGACCAACGGATGAGCTGTTATCCTTTAGGAGCTTCTCGAGTGAGCCTGGGGGTCCAACCAAGGTCATGGGAATTAGCAGTTCCCATTGCTGCGAGCCTCTCTCGGTGGGAGAAGGGATTTTAACCCTTATTTTTAGAATCACAATCTAATGTTTTTGTTAAAACTACACCTACAGGCAGTCCAACCTCAGATCAGCTCGGGCTTAAGCACGAGGAGAATCAAGGGGATAAGATGAAGTGCAATAAGGAGGTGTTCTCGGGTGTGAGATGGCTCAAGCGCAATGATATGTGCTGGGAGAGGCCCCCGTTGAGTTATTAAGAACATATAAAGGGAGTAACCAGCTGTAATTAGAGTGCCTGCCCCGGTTAATGCTAGAGTTCACCAGGATCAGTTGAATAGAGAAGTAATAATTATTAGTTCACCTATGAGGTTAGGTAGTGGTGGAAGGGCTAGGTTGGCTAAGCTAGAAATAAATCATCAAGTGGCCATCAATGGTAGAGCTACTTGAAGCCCTCGTGCTAGTACTATCGTTCGACTGTGGGTTCGTTCATAGTTTGTGTTTGCTAGGCAGAAGAGGGCTGATGAGGTAAGACCGTGTGCAATTATTAGGGTAAGGGCCCCTGTTAAGCCCCAGGGTGACTGAATAAGAATTCCCCCGGCCACTAGGCCCATGTGACTTACAGATGAGTAGGCAATTAGGGACTTAAGGTCTGTCTGTCGTAGACAAATTGAGCCAGTTATGATTACCCCCCAAAGTGCAAAGACAATGAAGGGGTAGCTTAGCTCCTTAGTTAGAGGCTCTAATATTGTTATTATGCGGATCATGCCATATCCTCCCAGTTTTAAGAGAACCGCTGCAAGGATTATTGAGCCTGCAATGGGGGCTTCAACGTGGGCTTTAGGGAGTCACAGGTGGACTCCATAGAGAGGTATTTTAACGAGGAATGCTAAGAGACAGCCTGCTCATCATAATTTGTCTGCATAAGATGAGAGAGTGAGTGGGTCTGTATAGTGTAGGGTTAACAACGACAGGGTGCCGGATGTGTTCTGGAGAAGAAGTAAAGCAACGAGAAGGGGTAGTGAGCCTGCCAATGTGTAAAAAAGAAAGTAGGTCCCTGCATTTAGGCGTTCTGTTTGGTTCCCTCAGCGGGTAATAATAATCAGAGTGGGGATGAGGGTGGCTTCAAATATTACGTAAAACATTACCAGCTCAGTGGCGCTAAATGCTAGAATCAGGAAGAACTGGAGTGAGGCGAGAAGTGTAATGTACATGCGCTGGCGACCAAGAGGCTCTGAGGCTGTGTGTTTTTGGCTTGCCAAAATCATTAGTGGTAGCAGTCAGCATGTGAGAACGAGGAGGGGGGTTGATAGGGAGTCGGTGGCTATAAAGAGGTTAAGTGATGATCAGCCGGTTTCTGAGAGGTTCTTCAACCATGAAAGGCTAATTAAGGAGATGCAAAAGCTATATATCAAGGTTATGGGCCAGAGTCAGCTGGGTTTGAGTAACCAGGCTGTTGGGATTAGCATAAGTGTTGGAATTAGGATTTTTAGCATTGGAGAAGATTTAGGCTTTGTAGTCGGTCGGTTCCGTGGGTTCGAGCAGTGGCTACTAGCAGGGCGAGGCCGGCGCTTGCTTCGCAGGCTGAAAATGCAAGTAGAAGCATAGGAGATGCTGAAAAGTTTGTTGAGTCAAGTTGGAGTGTTCATAGGGAGAGGGCAATAAATAGGGATAGTATTATTCCTTCAAGACATAATAAAGCGGAAAGGAGGTGGAACCGGTGAAATGCCAGGCCTGTTAAACCCAGAAGAAAGGCTGAGGAGAAGGCAAAGTGTGTGGGGGTCATTAAGCGGTTGCGGATTTAAACCACAAGTTTTTGAGCCGAAATCAAATGTTTTTCTTAGACTAACCACCTATTCAGCTCACTCTAGGCCTCCTTGCATTCATTCGTAAATGAGGCCAAGGGTTAGAAGCGCTAGGACAGCTGTAGCTCAAGTGAATGTGAGTAGTGGCGATGCTAATTGGTCTCCTCAGGGAAGGGGGAGGAGGAGTGCAATCTCTAAGTCGAACAGGAGAAAGAGGATGGCGATGAGAAAAAATCGCAGCGAAAAAGGTAGTCGGGCAGAGCCTATCGGGTCAAAGCCGCATTCGTATGGTGATAGCTTTTCATGGTCTGGTGTAATTTGGGGGAGTCAAAAGGATACAATGGCAAGTACTGTTGAGAGGAGGGTGGCGATTGAAATGATGGTTAGAAGAAGGCTCATTATCTTCCCTTGGACTTTAACCAAGACCGGGTGATTGGAAGTCACTTATACTAGATTTGATACTAGGAAGATTAAGATCCTCATCAGTAAATAGAGATATAGAGGAAAAGTCAGACGACGTCTACGAAGTGTCAGTATCATGCGGCTGCTTCAAACCCAAAGTGGTGGTTTGATGTAAAATGGTGAAGGATTTGGCGTAACAGACAAACGGCTAAGAATGAGGTGCCAATTAAGACGTGGAGGCCGTGGAAGCCGGTGGCAACAAAGAATGTAGCACCGTAAACTCCGTCTGCAATGGTGAAGGGGGCTTCGACATACTCAAGGCCTTGGAGAAAAGTGAAGTAACCCCCGAGTAAGATTGTGAGGGCAAGAGATTGAATAGTTTGTTTCCGTTTACCCTCTATAATGCTGTGATGTGCTCAGGTAACAGTTACACCAGAGGCAAGGAGGACTGCTGTGTTAAGAAGCGGGACTTCAAATGGGTCTAAAGGGGTAATGCCTGCTGGGGGTCAGAAGCCTCCTAGTTCTGGAGTAGGTGCTAGGCTTGAGTGGTAAAAGGCTCAGAAGAAGCCTAAGAAGAACAGAACTTCTGAGGTAATAAATAAGATTATTCCGTATCGGAGGCCTATTTGAACAGGGGGAGTGTGGTGTCCTTGAAATGTGCCTTCTCGTACGACGTCCCGTCATCATTGGAAGATTGTTAAGGTGAGAAGGACTGTCCCAATAGTTATAAGGGTTGTGGAATGGAAGTGAAATCAGATAGCAAGGCCAGATGTTATCAATAGGGCAGCAATAGCCCCCGTGAGGGGTCATGGACTGGGGTCGACTATGTGGTATGGGTGTGCTTGATGGGCCATTAAACGTTCTCTTGTAGATATAGGCTTAAGAGTAGAACAAAGACATAGGCTTGGATCATGGCGACCGCGACTTCTAGCAGAGTAAGAAGGAAGAGGACCACCGTTGTTAAGATAGCAACAACAGGTATGAGCGGAAGAAGGACAAAGGCAGCTGTTGCAATGAGTTGAATAAGGAGGTGGCCTGCTGTGAGATTCGCTGTTAGTCGAACACCGAGAGCGAGGGGTCGAATAAATAGGCTAATTGTTTCAATGATGATGAGTACAGGGATGAGAGCAGTAGGGGTGCCTTCTGGAAGGAGGTGACCTAGGGCATGTGTAGGTTGATTTCGCATTCCAATAATGACAGTTGCTAATCAGAGGGGAACTGCGAGGCCCATATTAAGGGAGAGTTGGGTTGTTGGTGTGAAGGTATATGGAAGGAGTCCTAGTATGTTAATAGAAAATAGAAAAACCATTAGTGAGGTAAATAAAACTGCTCATTTGTGGCCCCCGGGGTTTAGGGGAAGAAGAAGTTGTGAGGTGAAGCGGCTAATAAATCATCCTTGAAGTGTTAGCACACGGTTGTTTAATCAGCGGGCTTGAGGGGTTGGGAACAGAATTCAGGGGAGGGTAATTGCTAGTGCAATTAGCGGAATACCGAGGTATACTGGGGATATAAATTGGTCAAAAAAGCTTAGTATCATGGTCAGTTTCAGGGTTCTGTTTTAGGTTTTTGTGTGCTTTGGGAGGTAGGTTCATTGGGGTAAGTATGTGCTAAAACTTTGGGGGGAATAACAGTTAAAAAGATTATTCAAGAGAAAACTAAAATTGCAAATCAGGGTGCGGGGTTCAGTTGAGGCATGTCGCTAAGGGTGGTTGTTAGGCACCAGTCTTTAGCTTAAAAGGCTAACGCTTGTACTTATTAGCTTCTTAGCGAGGCGTCTTCAATTATTAGTGAAGACCAGTTTTCAAAGTGTTCAAGGGGGACTGCTTCTACAACGATGGGTATAAAACTATGGTTTGCTCCGCAAATTTCAGAGCATTGACCATAAAATACGCCTGGTCGGCTAACAATAAAGGTTGCTTGATTTAATCGTCCAGGTACGGCGTCAACTTTTACGCCCAGGGAGGGGACTGCTCAGGAATGTAATACATCTTCAGCTGAGATTAGAACGCGAATAGGGGATTCTACCGGGATTACTATCCGGTGATCTGCTTCAAGTAGTCGGAACTGCCCAGGGGTCAGGTCTTGTGTGGGGATTATGTAAGAGTCAAAACCGAGGTCTTCATAGTCTGTGTATTCGTAGCTTCAGTACCACTGGTGGCCCATGGCTTTGATTGTTAAGTGGGGATCATTAATTTCGTCTATTAAGTACAAAATTCGGAGAGATGGTAGGGCGATGAGAATAAGAATAACAGCTGGGAGAACTGTTCAGATAATTTCAATTTCTTGAGAATCTAGAACAAGTTTATCTGTTAGTTTGGCTGTAACTATAGCCGCAATAATATAAAGTACTATCGTGCTGATGAGAATTACAATTATTAAGGCGTGATCGTGGAAGTGAAGTAGTTCTTCTATTAAGGGTGAAGCTGCGTCTTGAAATCCGAGTTGTGAGGGATGTGCCATTTCGTTTAAGATACGCGGGGATTTAACCCACAATTCTGCCTTGACAAGGCAGTGTTATAGCGTTTTACTAGTATCTTATTGGTGTGTTGTGAAGAAAGTGACAGAGCGGTTATGTGGTTGGCTTGAAACCAATTGATGGGGGTTCAACTCCTCCCTTTCTCGTTAGTTTGTTCGAATTTATTCGAACTTGGACGAATGCGGGCTCTTCAAATGTGTGGTAGGGTGGAGGGCAGCCGTAAAGTCATTCGATGTTAGTTGCAGTAAGTTCTACTGCCCCAACTTCTCGTTTGGCTGTAAATGCTTCTCAAATAATGAACAAAAATAAGATTACAGCGACGAGCGACATTAGGGATCCGATTGATGAGACAG